>JBAMJV010009433.1:0-147173 GCA_037951105.1 Echinarachnius parma
CAAATGCTTACAAAGCGGGTATTTATTTGTTTGTTTTGTTGTTTGTATTTGATCATAACAGCAATTGAGTGATTTCAAGTTCGGTGTTGGGCTGGTGTTAGAGTGGTTGTTATCCAAGAGCTGCTTAAATCGAGCTCAAAATCAGCTGTTCGGTTGGGAGAACCGATACCGATAGTTGCTATCGATATCTAACACCGCCCCTAACACCAGCGAAAAAGAACCAAAAGGGTTTAAAATGCCGACAAATGCCGAAACCCTTTTTCAAAATCATTTCAATCATTACGTTTATGATACTGCTGTTCATAATTCACGGTAATCTGAGACGATAATATGCAGTTCTGTCAGTTAGTAAATGTAAAAATCATTACCATTTCATTATTTCTTTTGTATTAAATAATTCTAATGACGGTCACGAGTGTCAATGCGCGAATTTTGACAAATATTGATTTGCAGCTGAACAGTGCTATACGCAGCGGAACAATTCACTACGCAATTACGCACAGAAGTTGGCGCGTTCTTAGTCTTGCTCGTGGCCGATAACTGCGTTGCATTGTGCATGTCATGAGTGAGTGAGTGAGTGATCAGAGTGAGTTAATAAAACAATGATTGAATTAAATAATATATAATTATACTAGTTAATGAATCCGGGTCTAATCTATCAATCAATCATTAAATCAAACAATCAATCAATGAGTGAGTGATCAGGAATTATGATTGATTTAATAATTTATAATTATGGTGATGATCGGGTCAAATCTAACATTAGCCAATCAATTCAAATCAATCAACCATCAATCAATCAATCAATCAACCATCAATCAATCAATCAATCAACCATCAATCAATCAATCAACAATCAATCAACCATCAATCATTCAATCAATCAATCAATCAATCAATCAATCAATCAATCAAACAATCAATCAATCAATCAATCAAACAATATCAATCAATCAATCAATCAGCAATCAATCAATCAATCAATTTATTTTAATTATTTGGACACACGAGCTAGCTACTTGACTCTATACCGATAGTAGTTGGTACGGTAGGACTTTTTCTCGGTCGATTACCCTCCGAAACATATTTATTTTTATTTTATATATTTGTAATAACCAGCAGGAGGGTTGCAAAAAAGGCCTTGTCTATATCTAGCTATATAGTCTATCTAGTTTAGTCCAGTTTATTTCTGACTAGGTCTCCTACTGCCATACTGGGGCCTATGCCCAGGCGAAGCCAGGTAAGGTAAGTATAAGCCACGGTCGAACTATAATATAATAATTACATGAATAATTAAGCAATATTCCATGCAGCCATGATATCACCCTATCAGTACCAATATATAGAACAAGAGTAGAGTAGATCTAGTCTAGTCTAAGGACCGGAATTGTAATAGCGTCATTTCATGCATGCAGTGCAAGTGGAATAAACAGAGACAAATGTTTGCTTTACTTTTAGCCTTTAAGCTTTAATTATGGCTGCCTAAAAACACTAAGTCTAAGACTGAGTGAAGTATTGAATTATGCTTAGCCTAGGCCCTAGCCCTAGCTAGGCTAGGCTATGTAAGGATAGCCTTAATTGATAGTCCTAGCACTGCCATGGCCTCGGGGCTAGGTGATGCTAAATTGTTAGCCTTAATCTTACTCGATCTTAAGTACTTAGCGTAGCCTTATGTCTCATGCATAGCATACTCCTGGCCCCTGGGGCTAAGGCTATAGCTTAGCCCCCCAGGGGCCAGAGTATGCATGCTTGAGACATATCTAGACTAGTACTAGTACTTAGTAGTAGTAGTAGTACTTCTTAGTAGGCCTATCCCTAATCCGGCCTGTCAGCTCTTTGACTAACTAGACTAGATCTCCTAGACCTAGGGACTATTGCCTGGCTAATGTCTAGAACTCAGACTAGGCTAAGTCTACTAGATAGTAAGATAAGTAAGTAAGTACAAAATAATAATAGTATATTTAGTATTAACTTCTGCTAGTTCTGGCCATTAACGAGATAACATCTATATCTGATCTACATATCATTACTAAAATAGCGTGAGTTTGACATATTTAGTTGTTATATTAATTATTATGACTTACAGTTACACAGAAAAAGGATGGACCACAGCACAGGACAAGGTCCATGTCAGAGGCTACATCTATTTTCAGCAAGCTGGGTGATTGTATATAACTATGTCTTGATTGAAGTCTGTGTAAAAAAAAATCAACTTGGTCTTGGGACTTGGAGAAGACATGCGAATAAAGCGAAGGCGAAGCGAGTCTTATTATAGCGGCATAATTGTGCATGCATTATTACGTTGTTGTTTACGTTAATATTTGGCGTACGTGAAATTACCATAATTATGGACCTAAATTAATTTACCATAAATTAGACTCAAGATCAGACTCGTATTGGTTGTTTTTGATCTTAATAATGTCTCCCCAAGAAATGTATCACATATTGGCTTACAAAAATAATAACCCTCAATTATGTTTGATTTTTTTTACTAAATATTTAAGAAAGACGGTAAATCTAGTAGGCCTACTTTATAGACCGTGTGTTATCGATATTTTGCAAACACAAGTATTAAGTCATATTCTAAATTAAGATCGAACTATATACTAGCCTACGTAATGATACTCGATTTGACGTTCACACTAAATCATTGGCGGCGGGGGAAGAGGGGGGGGGGGGGGGGGGCTGGTGGCGGTCACTTGGACCGTGAACGAGGGTCATTGATAACATTATTATTGATACAATTTAAAATATACCAACAATCTACTACTTTAGACTATAACTTTCTTCTTCTCAACTACTAGTAGGCTACTCTATTAAACCTGGGTTCCAAAAGAAACAATTATCACTTCTTCAGAGCGACACGCATTAAATCCAATGCATAAAAACGAATCATAATTTGGCATAAGATTAGCTAAAATTCCTCAGCAAGCACATCTAAACAAATTTATGTTTGATTTAGTCAAAATATGAGCAAGCACATCTAAACAAAATTATGTTTGATTTAGTCAAAAATGAATATAAAATAAGATAAAATCGCAAGAGGTAATTTTTCAAAAATCACAGAAACTGCTCGCCTTCCGGGCACGGAGCTCGGTACGGAAAATAGCCAGTCTGGTGGTTACATAACCCGCCTTTGATGTTGAATGAATAGCTATTGAAAGTTCTGAATAGACCGCTTTTTGTGGAGGTTTGCAGCGAGCAATTTCTGTGATTTTTGTAAAGGCATGACCTGTAGCGATTCCATCACATTTTCTCTTTTTTGGCAAAAGCAACCTTTCAATTGTTTAGATATGGTTCATAAGGGGATAGCTTATCTGTGTCTCAATTTGATGCTATGTATTTTAGTGAGCGTCACTCTGAAGAAGTGATAAGTTTCTTTTGGAGCCCAGTTTAGTACTAATGGAAAGAAAAAAATCTAACTTTTCAGTTATTTTTGTGTCTAGACTCTAGTCTAGCATCACTTTGTTTAATTGCCTAATTAGTTTTTATCGTCAACCCAAGCTGACTACACTCAAAACCGTCTTCGAATTAATTGGTTCATTAATCGTTTCCATTAATTCTAATCAATTATGAATTCATCGTATACATACTTCTGCTCTAACACTGCACTAACACCGAACTTGAAATCACCATTTCTTAAATCCCTAGGGGCTAGTGTTAGTGAATGGGAAATTTGTACGCAAATCCTTAACACCAGCCATGAAGCTCAGTTCAAGCAGACGACATTTCCATAAAATTACAACACCAGCCACCGGAAGTTGCAAAATTCCAGAGGTCAACTCCTAACACTGCAAGAGTTCAAGTTCGGTGTTTAGGCCGGTGTTAGTGTTTATTAAACACTAACACCAGCGTTAAACACCGAACTTGAAATCACTCAATGTATAGTCTCACCAAACTTGACAGGCAAATTTAACGGAGGTTTTGTATTTAGAAATTCACTCATCATGATGCTATTTATCATGTTTGCCTCAGTGGTACAGTTCTAGGTGTTCCCCACCCTGTAGACCAGTCTCTCCAAACGTATACCTGACAAGTTCAATTTGTGGGAACAAGCATCACCGACGTCACTAACTTGTCAACAAAAATGTGAACAAAATTATGAACAAAACTAAAGAGTTCTATGAACAATAGGTACGCTTCCGGTGTTCGTCGATAACAAAGGTCTCTCCTCCCTAACATACCTTTCAGCCTTCCCCGCCAAATTACTCATCGTGATAATACTTATGCCCCAGTCACACTTACCCGTAAAGCCTTGTCGTATATTTATTGCCAACTGAATTAGCAGAAGAAATTAGGATTTTGCGGCGGAGGATACACCTTCTTTAACACTGACTTCGTAAAGCCACGGATTGGCCACGACTAGCCACGAATTAGCAACTGGATAGCCACGTAAGACACTCGGTCACTCCACTCTAAAAACACCCGGGTTAGAATTGACCCGGAAAAGAGTCCGTTGGGGCCACACTCTGTTCAGGGTCAAACAATGACCCGGAATAGGGTCATGAAGACCCGGAATGGGGTCACATCTGACCCACTTCCGAGTCATTTTTTGACCCGGAATGGAGTGTGGCCCCAACGGACTCTTTTCCAGGTCAGTCTGACCCGGGTGTTTTTCCCTTAACCGTATTACAAAAGCCATGTCAGCAGTCGACATGGCTGAATTTACGTGGCAGAATCTGGAACATTTTGAAATTTCAGCTCCCATGCCTTCCCGTAAGTGGTACTGCCATGTATCACCAAGTACTGCCACGTAGTGTCCATGGAATACCCACCGCACCGAATAGCCTCGTTTCAGTCGCTGCATTCCACACAAATTTAATGCTAAATACGCGGCTCTTAAGCCCGGCGCAGACAGAGCCGACTCGTCCCGATCCGACTGGTTTTCAGTCAGACTAGAGTCAGTTTCGCTCTGTCGGAGCCGATCCAACGTGTTGAATCGACCTCGAATGACCTCCTACTGGCACTTGACTGGAAAAACGGGAGTCCTGAGGCAGTTAATCAGGCTGAAAATCAGTCGGATCGGGTCGAGTCGGCTCTGTCTGCGCCAGGCATTACTTGTACGACAATGCTTTACGGGAATGTGTGACCACGACATTCGATGTCGACGTTCATCTAAACAAGGATCTCTTCCCCCAAAACTCGCTGGGTACATGAGTACCTTCCTATCAGTCATCGATCCGCAAAAACTAACGGCCAACTAGAGACGGCGTTGGTTTCGGGACCACCCTAGTTTGGAAACAACACACTTTGCAACGTGGTGGGACTATGGGCGAAACGGGCACTGTTGAATAAAGGATTCAGGAACTTCGCTAATTTTTTAATCACACCTTTATACCGACGAATTTTGTATCAGTTTCTATATATTAAATAGATCTACAAATATTTCTACATGCAAAAGCAATGAAAAGAGTTGATACAAATTAATGTGTATTTCTTTGATCTGATATGATGGACACTGTTGGGTGATGTGTGAAAATTCCACATTAAATGAATGTCATAAGAATGGCCGAGTAATTAGCAAAACTGTAAATTTCTATTTGCAAACCTATTATCATAAG
The DNA here is from genome assembly GCA_037951105.1 of Echinarachnius parma. Taxonomy (NCBI): domain Eukaryota; kingdom Metazoa; phylum Echinodermata; class Echinoidea; order Clypeasteroida; family Echinarachniidae; genus Echinarachnius; species Echinarachnius parma. Next base: position 5,562 of record JBAMJV010009433.1, read on the forward strand.
TTTGTTCACAGTTGAAATGATCCGTAGGCTGCCTTTTTTTTGTTCAAATACAATCATGAACAAAGCGATAATCTGAAGAAAAAAACCCAACAAAAACTGGTTCATTCTTCGATTAGAAAGAGGAAAATAAGCAGGAATGATAGATCCACTAGAGATGCATTTGAGTGAGTGGTCGATTCAGAACTTTACTTGAGACGGCATAGTTTCGGGACCGCCCTATGTATGTTGACAAACAACACGTTTCGCAAGGTGGCGAGACCATGAGGAAAGCAACATTAATGTTTCATCATAGTTGACTATACGATGACTTTCCATTCTTCGTTTACATAAACAATTCCCATTTCCCACACTATCATGATCTCGTGAGTCGAAACTATAAATACTTACTGGAGTCCTATTTGATGAAGTCACGGACACAAGATTTGCTCCGATTGTTTATCGATCGCCTGGGTCGCCATGCATGTTATTGTTTTAGCGAAAAGTGGTAAGGTATCGGTCTGTTATGTCCCGTTACGTTGCGGAAAGACATGAAATCGATTGTTAAGTCAGATCATGTGACTAAATGCGCACATCTGATTGGTTCAAATGTGAATATTTTCTGTCTTGCGATTAATTGCAACGCATTGACCATCACATCCTCCCCCCCCCCCCCCCCCCCGATTGCAAATCTTTTCTTCATGGATTGTATATCGGTTAGAGTTAGGATTATAGTCAATAGTTGGTTTATGACAAATCAAAGGCGGCGCAATTTTTGCCCAAACAAACCTCCAAATTAAAATGATAATAAATATTGTATCCTTAAACAGAATTTAACCGCTATATAGATTTTCTCCAAGAGTGGTTTGTCGAACGCAATATCTGGAACTGCAATAGCATATTCCTGGCACGTTGAGCGTTGCAAAAAAAACAAAAAACAAAAAATATTCAACTGAATTACAATTTAAATCGTAATATCTATGATATTTATGGTGGAGGAAATTAGGCTTGGAGATTATTTTGCAAAATTTAACCGAGGCGATCTTGCTCTTCATATGTTCATGTATGATCGCATAATACAGTAGTAAGCATACTTACTATTTTAATAATCGCCTACTTGAATCCGATGTGTCTTGTATTGATTCTAGATGGATTGGAAACAGGTTATTATCGAAATTGGATACGAAAGAGTGCATTTGTCTTATCGCATCAACAATATTTTGTCAGTATTTAAAGGTACACTTGAGTATTGGTACTTCCCGAAATATTTTTTTTAATTTCAAAATATTGTATTCATAAGTCTATACCCTGCCGGGGGACATCTTGACTGTGAAGAAAATACATACAATGCTTATAAACTTCTTTCAAAAAAATCAAAAGAGGTTTTTAAATAGTTGTTGATGATATCTCTATTTGGTAATCATTATTTTAACAAAACGTCACATGCACAATTTTGTATGAAAAATGGTTGAAACCAATGAGTTTTTAGAGAGCGCCCTCTTGAGTTTTAACAGCTCTTTTTTCATGATAACATGATTTTTACTTAGTAGTCATTTGTAATGTTGTATTCCTTTCGAGCATGGTGGAGATATAACTATTAGTTTGTAATGTAATGGTGCAGGTTTTGGTTACTAAAATTCAGTTTGACCAAAACTCAACTATCTCTTTAATCTCTTATTTACCATATCCTCTGATAAAGTGTTTATAATAGTAATCCTTACTTTCCGTCTTCAGTGGTATTGGCCCTGAAATGATTGAGCATATTTAATATTAATTTCTCTTCTTTAAGTTCAAGTGTTATTTTTTTTACCATCCTCAACAAAATATATTTCAAATACATCAATATGCTAATATGTAACATTGTATAATTAATACAAACATGAAAATTAGCAAAGAAAATAGGGTTTCCTCGAGATTCGAACCCGAGAGCTCCTGATTGCTAGACCGGTGCTCTACCGACTGAGCTAGAAAGCTCCTGTGACGTTTGCAAAATGAATACAAAAGGAAATGTATTGAATTATTTATGAAAGTAGTTTAAAGTATCCTTTCGTTTTCCTTTGTTACATACTAACATTATACATTGTTTATTTTTTATTTGTTATGTACTGTATATTGATTATTTTATTATATATTTAGGTGTATACATTCATGCAAAGCTATGCTTTCTTAATGGTCCGAACCATACAACAGTGTATTCATGTTTTAAAGGGGTAGTACAGTTTTGGTAAGGCTGAGCTTTAGTAACCAAAACCTGCACAATAACACTTCAAACTAATAGTTATAACCCCACCATGCTCGAAAGGTATAGAAAATTACAAACGACTAAGTAAAAAGCCTGTTATCATGCATGTGATGTTTTGTTGAAATAATGATTAAATAGAGAGATCATCAACAACTATTTTAAAACCTATTTTGAAATTTTTTGAAAAGTGTAAGCATTTTTTTTATTTAAGAAAAAAAATCATCGAATATTTCTGGGCCCCAGATTTATTACGAACGGATATATTTATTGATATTTCAGCCGTTTCTGAACCGATTTGGATCAAATAAAGTTTATTCTGCCATTAACATTGTATGCTCTTTCTAATTTTCCACTCAGTTTTTCATTATCTCACACAAAAATTATTTCGTGCAGCGCCCTTTAATGTTGCGATTTGTTGTATTGTTTTTATGGTTGAATAAATGAAATGAAAATGAAATTTGATATGAGCAACTGACATATTTCTAAATGTATCGATACCATTCACAGAGGTATTGATCTTTGCGGTTCTTGATATTAGAATCAGAACAAGAAGAATCAAAATCCGGCATAATTTGCGGATTTGTGTTTCTTCATCACCCATATACACCATTGGGAAATTAATGTTTTTCGAAAAGTCTGACTATTATAAACAAAACATTAACCCGTTCAACAGTCTATACATACGTGTATGCTATATAGAGAAAGGTGTCCAACTCATTGCAGTCTAACTTCAAATGTGGTAATAATGGGGTTAGTCAGTCAAATTGACAATAAGCATCGAAAATCCGCTTTTGTTCTAAGTTAACCCCCTCCCCTCCCACCTTCGTCCCCCTGATGCACGCCCTACTTATACCGTCCCGCTGGATGCCTAGAGGCGCATCCCCCGTGGTTGATCTCCGGTGGGACGCACTCCTATCCACGATCGCAGCCCGACGTGAAGACAGACAGACGGCTCGTCTGGGGAAAAATAAAATTAGCTCCCAGAAAAGGACAAAATGTCCTGAGTGAGAGGAAGAGCGAAACCAATACTTCCGTATTGTGAAACATGATAGGGTCGTTGCGAGACAATTGACTTTGTCGCGGTAGATACGGTGGAAGATTCGGTAATTAGACAGGAAGACAATCGACGGCAGATAAAGGCTGCAATCGACAACTCCCATCGTGTGAAACGAGTTTCCCCCTCTTTTCACCTCTCTTCCCCCTTATTAAACCCCTCTATCACTTTCTCTCTGCCTCTCTTCCTCCTCTCATGTTTGCACCCCTTCTCTCCCCTCCCCCCCCCCCCCCTCCTTTCACATCTCTCCCCCCTTATTAAACCCCTCTATCACCTTCTCCCTCCCTTTCCCCCTCTCTCTAGTTTTTGCACCCCTTCTCTCCCCCTCCTCTTTGTACCTCTCTTCCTTCTTATTAAACCTCTCTATCACCTTCTCTCTGCCTCTCTCCCCCTCTCATGTTTGCACCCCTTCTCTCCCCTCTGCCCCCCTCCTTTCACCTCTCTCCCCCCTCCTCCCTCCCTCTCCCCTCTAATTTGTGCACCCTTCTCTCCCCCCTCCCTCTCCCCCCTCTCTTTTCACCTCTCTTCCCCCTTATTAAACATGTTAAACCCCTCTATCACCTTCTCCCTCTCTCTCTCCCCCTCTCATGTTTGCACCCCTTCTCTCCCCCTTTTTTGATCTGTATATCTTTCTCTCTCATTTAGACCCCTCTCTCTCCTCTCTGCTCCTACACCTCCCTTTTTCTTTCTCTTTCCTCTCTGCCCCCCCCCCCCTCTCTCTCTCAATCATTTAATATTTCTCTTCAACCTCTCTGCATGCATGTCTACCCCTCTCCACAATTAAAGATGAAACATAAGAATAATTATATAAAATGTTATCTAATTAAGATTGTCGAGAACAAGAAAATAATCGTGTTAATAGACTTCTAATAGTCTTCTTATGATAAAAATACAAATTGAAAGACTCGAACAACAATTAGTCATAATTCGCCAGCTCAAGATAGACACATCAAAACTTGCCCGGGCTTCCTTCCCCTTCTTGTCACACGGTTTCCCTTCAAAGTCAAATTATTCAAAAAGATTATTCATTAATAAGTTCAATAACCCGGCCATCAATAACCAAAGCCTCGTAATGATTATATTATACCATGATACACGTCCTATTCATAATATTGTCTCGATATAAGTATACAACAAGCAATTTTATTTTAAGGGAGACTAGCCTATAGACTTTTTTCAAAGTAAGTTTTTACTACTTCAACCTCTGTATTACTATTAGTTATTTCATCCTCTGAACATGCTAAATTAATATACAATTAAGGCTTTGCTTTTGAGTAAAGTTTAAAGGCATGTGAAAGGGGACAGGTGGTTCATTTTTTTTAATGGTAATTGGTAAATATATAATTATATTTTTGTTTAAACGGACATTTTTAGTAAGTAATTACCTCCGACCGGGGATCCATTACAGATCTAGATCTGAATACCCCTTTCAGACACGTCTTCAGAGGCCTTAATTCGTCAAACTAATGGCCTAGTCCCGCTATATACGTATCTCCTTCCGTTTTTCTTTCCGTTTGACATCCGGAATGTACTATAGCAGAATACGAAATGATGCGGACCAAGTTCGGAATGGATTTATTCGGCTCCGTTTCGCGTGAAACGAAACGTCATGGAACTTCCAAATTTCCTGGATACTGACCGTTTCGCCGCATTTTGGTCGGATCGGAAACGGAAAGAGGTATACGCTATTGGTGGTAGTGGGAGTAGGCCATAATATCGTGTTCGGTACATTTTAGTACGACATGCGCAAAGTATCACTGTTTGACAATGAACACTTGCCTTTTTTATTTTCATTAAACTATTATTATACGATTTTTAATTTATTCATACAATTATAGGTTTGTGTTTACAGGTCTTCAGTGTGCAGGACATTTGATCCAATACTGCATATTATCATTCCGCTATAATTACAACCACTATAATATTATTAGATGTATCAACATTATCCAAATTGATCCTTCTTTTATACCTGTTCGAATCAGATCCCGCTTTGACAAAGACAATCATATTATCGTGATTGTCAATAATTCTTGCGCTTTAAACTGATGCTATAACAAGTGAACATGACTACAGATCAAAATATTCCCAGACCACGTCGTCAAACAAAAGACTTATGACATGCCGATACGAGGGAACAGAAAAGAAAGAGAACAAAATATCAAAACCCACAAATACATCATACATGGGTTACGAATCAATAGTCACTGTCTGAAGTCATCACAAGTGGGGGGAAATAGAGGAGCACTCATGACTTTTGACATGAATTACGGAAAAACAATTAGTATCGAAAGTTGTATGACTCCTCGGTGCATCCTCTTTCTATCATACTCATCACTGTGTGCGATATAAAAAAGCTTAGAACTGGGCCTAATTCGTACGCCTATATCCAAAACTCGTATAATTGGATGTAGCATCCCAGCACGTCACTCAACGTGAGGGACCGCGGCGGCAGCTTATCGAAAGGTAACGTACCATGCTTTGTTGCTCCTTGGCCAATTGGCGTCGCAATGAAACAATTTAGATGTTATTTTGGTTTATAACCCGAGCTCCATGCATCAATCAACACGATGAGAGTCTTAATCATCCATTTTTCCTTTTTCGTGAGGTTTTCCTACTTTCAACACGCCGTGTGGTTGCGTTAAACCCACGCGCGCAAACTGAGTGACAAATCGGAAAATCATTTGTGAATAAAATCGAAACGAGAGCTGCCAGAGAAGCATCAAGAGCAGCACAATGTAACAATGAATACAAATGATAAGTAAGAATGTATCAATCAGATGGAGGCAGGATTAATCGGGCTCGCCTTTAGGGAATCCGAATGTCTTCGGGCGTTTTCGATATTGTTCGGAGAGAGCCGAAACAGGAACGGGGCGGAAGTACATGGTCAGTCGAAGATAAAGGTTCGTGCGCGGACGTTCGTGAACAGCAGGACTGTCACCCCTAACCAATGCTGTTTAATACCACACAAGGACCCCTTTGCAGAAAGAGATATAAAAACATAATGAATACTTTGAATTATATTGATTCACAGCATACAATCAGCAAGTGCAAACGATACAAATGATTAAATATGAAATCAGTTACTTTATAAAGTCAGATGTTCTAAATGCGCGAATCTGGTTGGTTGAAACGCGCAAAGTTTCTGACTTACAATCAATTGTAACTTACAATCGATTGTATCTCTTTCTGCAACGGGACCATAGAGGAATACTTTAACAAGTCAATTTTTGTTTTCTTTCATATCAAATTTGACTTCGAAGATGAATAATCATAATTATATGTTTTTTTTTGTTTAGTTTAATTTACTTAATTTGCATTTGTTGCCCATGATAACCTTTAGAAAACCATGTTCATGAGACAACCATTGACAACGGGACCGGTTTGTTCGTTTTTTAAATTTTATTTTGCACTTAACATACATTTATGTGTGTGTTCCTTCAAAGGGCAAACATTATGGACATATGGACACACGCGATATATCGTTACAGGAGAATTTTTGTTGAAACCTATGACAAAAAATGAGGCGATACTATCGATTGCAGGTGTTATGTTCCGTACTGGAATTTGTTTTTTGAAATTATGATTTAAATTGTTATTATCAAAGTTTACGCGTAATCAATTAATAGAGATTATTATGACGTCACAATGACTTGTCAACATATTACTTCAAAGGCCAGTATTTCTAATCGCGCCCAGAGGCTAAAAGTGTAAAGATGCATGTGTAACTTTTAAAATAAACTTTAAGTCATATAACATAACATATGTTAACTTCGTTGTATCGCGAACATCATGGAATGTTCCCTCGGGATTTTAAATGCTATTTCAAATCCCTCTGAGAGAAACATTCCGTGATGTTCCCCCCACCACCAGTAAACATCTGAATACTATTTGGCACCAAATACAAACTGTGGATCCAATTCTAATTAAACGCTTTTCTCACTCGTATTAATATAAAAGCGCCCAAGGAAAAAACACTGAAACATTTTTCAGAAGCAGACGAACGTAAATTTCGGAGGAGTTTTATTTAAGAGATTGCTTAGTTTTGGTTTAGAGGGCGCTTCAATAAATAATTCATTTGTGAGGTACTGAAAAACCAAGTGTAATATTTGTAAGAGCACGTGATTTTAATGATAGGGCAAGCTTTATTTGATCAAAATAGGTTCAGGAACAGCAGAAATATCAATAAATATATCCAATCGGAATTATTGTGGGACCCACATTTTATTCAATAATTTAAGAAATATATAATGCCTAAACTTCTCGAAAAAGTACCTATAAGATGTTTTTAATGAATTTATTTCGATCTCTATTGAATCAATATATCACATTCACAATTTTTTCATAAGAAATGGTTGTATGCGATATTTTTTAGAGAGCGCCCTCTCGTGTTTTAACGGCTGCTTTTTTAATGATAACAGTCTCCTGAGATAGCCGTTTGTAAGATTTCCTACTTTTCGGGCATGATGGAGTTATAATTATTAGTTTGTGATGATAATGGTGCAAGTTTTGAATTACTAAAGTTCAGATGAACCAGAACTGTTATATCCCTTTAAACCATGTTAACAGTTGAGCGTTTGACATCTTCATTATTACGCGTTATGTAAATCGAGTTAATTTACACCATGTACAAGAGATATTTTTTCTGTTTTTTTTTTTCGATTTATCGTTTTATCGCCAATTGAGAAAATATGTACAATAGGAGGAGATACACATACAAGGAGTGAGTAGATGATAACGGTGCATCATTACATAACATAATGTATATTTATCTTTTTTTTTAGATTAGAGAAGTTTGTGATAATGTTCATTAAAACTATGAGAATGAAACACACGGAAACGATAAACGAGGTTAAACACTGGGTACAAATTGCTAAAACTGGTTAACACATTTATTACAAGAGGTTTTTTTGTCGATAAAAAGGAAAGGGTAAATAAAATGTACTATTTTATTTGAACAGGCCAGTGGGAAACAGTTTTTAAAAATCCATCTTTACGTAATTTCATTTTCATTTTACAAGAGGAGAGGGGGGGGGGGAAGAAGAGAAATATGGTTAGAAGAGCTGCTGACTAGTTAAAACCGTTGATAAGAGAATAGTGGGTTTTGATCACGTATTTTCTCGAATTATTAAACATTTTCATCGTTTTCGTACCAAAGGAAGAAGGGGGAACTTAATGTTCTATTTTATGCATTCGTTGGAAATACAAAAGAGGGGGTAAAACCAAAGGCGGGGAGACGCGGGAACAACGGGAGCGATTATTCATCGAAGGCCTGCGGGCATCTTTCGGGCTGAGACCCCATTAGTTCTCGCGTCTGTCGGCCTAAATTAGGGGCGAGCCTCATCGAAACAAAAACGAGCGCGACTCTCATTAAATCAATTAAGACAACGGGCACGGGCCGCGTAAGCCCAGGACTAGGTGATAACGAGCGCGAGATTGTTATCACGGCTTGATAATAATTTTCAAGAGCTTTTTTTTCTTTTCTTTTCTTTTCTTTTCAATATTATATTATTTTTGTTATAATAAATGTTAATACAGTAATTGTTATAATCCTTTTCTGCGGAGCATTATGTATATATATAACATGCAGCATGCATTTCGTTATTGTTTAATTTGAGTGTTTTCTCGCTGTTGTTGTTGTTGTTGTTGGTGTATGTTGCTGTATGTCAATATTTGTATGCATAATATTTATAATATCGGAAATAATATCGCTAGTGATATTCGTTTGTCTCGCAATGTATGGTCAATAAGGAATCTAAAAGATCACGACGTTTCGTGCGCCGCTGCAACACTTCGTCAGGTGATACAATCAACTGTAAGCAAGCGATATTATTTCCGATACTATATCCGCAATGAGTAATATATTTAGCATTAATATTTATAATGTTACGATTTTTCCCGGTGTGGGAGTAACATAAACATCATGCATTATCTTTCTAGTTGTCTTTGTTGATGCTGATATGAATAAGAGAAAATCAATTCAGGGTCAAAAGTGTAATAGTTTCTTGACGGTATTACAATCACTGTAATGTTGATATTTTAAATGATCAATACGCAACATTCGTGTTCAATTTAGTGTATTGTTGTTGTCTTGGGTCGCTGACGTTGACATATATATAAGCAACACAAAATATATATATTCTCCCGGGTAAAAAGATTAATCATTTGTTTTCTTCTTTTGGGGAGCAGATAACATGACATAATATGTTTCGCATGATCCTTATGTCATTCATGTTGTTTTGATGTATACAGGAACTTTAAAGGACCCTGGTGGGTCAAGAGTGATGAATTACATCACCCGTGATATGTTCATTGTTTAATCCATTGAATGTTTGTTTTAACTTGTAGAAGGGTGCACGTCTATAGTACATGCAGCCATGTGGGATGGAGCCTCTCGCAGTCAATTCACTGCATGTGTTCATATTTGACAGCCGGTTCTTTTTATCATGATAATGATTACTATAATATAATATGTATATAAAACATTGTTCATATTATTTTGTTAATCATTATCATGATTTCATTTGTACTGCTTCTTCTCTCACGAAGATAACTAAAAAATGGTCGTAATATAAAACATATACTCGGAGTATGCATTTGTCCACCGGCATGCCTCTCTCTACATCCACTTGTAACTGTTTAAATTAACAAGCAAACAAATAAATCATTCACAAACGTCGCAATTATAGAACTAAAGTGCGCGTTATTCTTCCCAATTAATTTCTACAATTACATATAATGTGTTGTCATAATTGCAAGCGCTAAGCGTTACTTACACGCTTTCGTCCGATCCTAATTTCGACCCCATGGCCAATGAGGCACTTGTTATACTTTATTCTTTGGTATTATGAGGACTTAATTACGTGCGCATGCATGCACGCCTTACCGTCCGTAATGAGCGCTATGTACGTGCCCCCGTTTTGAGTGCGAGTACGTGAGTGCACGTTTCATGGAAATGCGTGCAGTTGCATGCTTACGCGCCGCAGGCTTACCTTACGCACACTTACAATTTGATATTTTACATATTTTGATTTTGTAATGATGATGATTCTTTCTGTCATATTTTGCCCAAGCAATAAATACTACTTGTGTCTGACCTTCACTTAAACAAGCAGCTTCCACACATGCCTCTTAAGTTTGTCAACCATTCCCAGAATTATAGTCGGCACTTATCGCCAAATTATTTTGTAATAATTGAACCCTACTATAGCATTTTCCCGCCATATCTTAGGGTGTAATAATTGCGAAGCGTTAGGTTGAAACACGAGTCCGGCCGATAAGAAAATTGATGATTATATCATTCTCTCTTGAATAAGATATGTGAGAACCGCTAGATTTCAAAGTAAGTTTTGAGGATTTAGACATTTCTCTCTTCGATATTATCATTCGCATAACCATAGAGTTGATACGGTACGCAGGGAACCTAATGTAATTTTATGTAGAAAGTGTTTTTGTTGGGGTTCGCAAAATCTAATTGTTAATCTTCAGGCATGTAATGTCTGGCTTGTAACATGGTTTATGCGGAATAATTATGTATTGAGTATGATCATTAATCGAATGATATATTTATTTCACCATTTTTACTGGGGTACTGAGATACACAAACGCACACATGCTTACCATGCTTGCACAACACACATACAATTACTGACAAGATGTAAAATGATATTCAACGCGCTCTGTCAGATGGGAATTAGCGCCATCTGTAGTTCATTATGGCGCATAATAGTTTGTCTCTTACCAAAAAAATAAATATACATTGAATTGCTCGTTTTCAAAGGCCTGGACATGAACATAATTTCGAGATTTTCGATCAATAGTTAAACAAAATTAATAATTTGCTCTGACGTGTTCAACACTATAGTCTGATCTTCGCTGTGTCATGACCTCCTCGTAAACAAAAAATCAACACTCCTTTAAATTTTGCTTTTGTTCACGCTATTAAAAAACGAGTACATTAAGTGAGAAAATGTCATGTATTTGCATTTAAAAAAACAGCAGGTGCCATCATGTGGACTAAATCAAACTCAAACAAGATTAAACATCACTAAAACAGTGAATTAACATGAATCAGAATGTCTTAAAGTAAGGCGGGCATTTGCATATGAAATTAGCTCTTTGGAGAGTAATCTTGTTAAGTACGCTGGTAGCCGATACAGAAGTCAATTGTGAAATAATCGCACTATCGATCGGACAGTGTACGAAAAAGAAGAGGGTACGTATTACGGTAATAAACGGGGTCGGAGGAGATTAGTATACTGTGCATGGTACTTTTGCACTTTGAACGAGGTGTGTTTGAATGAACTCGATATTAAATTAACCTTAAACATTCTGATAATGTTATTTCAGGAGGAGCTTGAAATGGGTAATCTCGATAGATTATGAGCCAAGCATTTCAGCCAAAGAATCATAGGCCTATAGATTTGTTTATTTATTTGGGATTATTTTGTTGTTGTAAACAGCAATAACGCTTAAATTTGGGTTCATATTAGATATAACTTCGACGACAACAATTATGAAATGTCGAAAGTTAGCATTGATAATATATACAATTATGTTAAAGGTACACTTGAGTACTGGAACTTCCCGAAATGCCACTTGACACTAAATGTGTTGGTTTTAATTCCATTTGAAAGTTCATTGAATAAAACATGTGAAATGAGAATCATTCCCTTTCGAATGCTCTCAAAGTTGTACAATTTGATTTTAAAATATTTTATTTATAAGTCTACCCTGCCGGGGGACATCTTGGCTTTTTAGAAAAAGACAAAAATGCTTATAAACTTCTTTTAAAAAAATTCAAAAGAGGTTTTTAAATAGTTGTTGATGATATCTCTGTATAATCATTATTTTAACAAAACATCACATGCACAATTTTGTATGAAAAATGGTTGAAACCAATGAGTCTTTAGAAAGCGCCCTCTTGAGTTGTAACGGCTCTTTTTGAAGGATAACAGGCTTTTTACTTATTCGTTTGTAATTGTGTATACCTTTATAACTGGAGTTATAACTATTAGTTTGTACTGTAAAGGTGCAGGTTTTTGTTACTAAAATTCAGTTTGACCAAAACTCAACTATCCCTTTAAGGCGAGTTTGATCTCGATGGGGCTAACGAGCGTGTCTATATGGGTGCATTGCGGGGGCGAGGGGTGGAGGTGAAGGGGCAGACTCTGCCTATAATTATAATGAAATACGCATAATCTATTATTATTTTGTTATAACTGATTTGTCATCGCAGGTGGAACAGTGAGGTTTTCCCCACGCAACTCCCAAACTCTCGTATATTAAACTACAATCATGACTGTGAGTTTGAAGTTAACGCAACAAAGAAGAAGATACCCTTTGTCTAATAAATAGTGAGTTATAATAAAAGTTAATATTCATGCGTGTTAATTTCACGGATGTGTGCCGCGAACAACGGAATCCGCCGCGCGTGACGCGTTCTGACCAAAGACGCTTAAGTGTGACGTCACAACAAATCTTAGCGTTTCAAAGTCCGTATTAATTGACATCGCACGCTGCGCGTTGCCTATTCACTTCGTACATCGCGATTTGATCGATCTTAATTATTTGTAGCGTCTTTGGATTTACTTGTTTCCGTTTTTATTTTACGCATGATTTATGTTGGTTCAATGAAATAATTATAGTGGTAACTTTGCAAGAACAACAAAATCAAATGTCCAGTATATATAATGCACATGATTTGTTTCTAAACCGAACTTAATTTACTTGTAATTAACGCGTGATAACAATGATATTATATTCCCGAGGCTTCCAATCTCCCTCCATCATTCTCATACGTTTCACGCATGATTTGTGAAAGCATTTTATTAATTTTGTTGGAGGAGGTCTGGACAACTCGGCAACAAAATGTGACCGGCTATAGCAAAACCCTGCACTTGTCGGTAAAAATCAAAATGTACATATTCATACCATTAGAAAGGCCTCATAACAAGCTTTCATGTGATGCTTTGTTCTAACAAATTGGGCAATACTTGGCGAAGATATGATCGTTTCAATTTTACCATCATAAGTCTTTTACACACATTATGTGAACTTAAAATGCCCATTTATTCAAAACATGAATTACCGACAAGTGCAGGGTCACATAGCTGGTCACAAGTTGTAACTCATTTTCCCCTTCACCGCCGTGAACCTAACCCGGTCATCCAGGCGCATCTCTTCTAGGTAGACACGGGTAAAGACACCTGGCTCGTGCCGCAGGAAAACGCTCAACATTATTGAAACAAAATGGGGGCGTTTCACAAAGAAATATTTTGTCATTATGACAAATTTTTCACAATGACAAATTTTTATGGTGGCATTATGGCCAAAATGTGGTGTTATCTGGGCCAAAATTTGGCAAATGTATGCGTATTTGGCCAAAATCTGGTCAAATTTTGACAAAAATGTCGCTATAATGCCACCGTAAAAATTGTCATTTTTCATAATGACAACATTTTTCTTTGTGAAACTCCACATATGCACGCTTTATTTCATCCGCTCAAAGTTAAGACAATGGTTGCATAATGGTGTTTTTGTCTTTAATACAATTCATGTTAAATGGATCTATAGTAACATTGTCAAAATTGTCATTCTCAAAACTTATACTTGGAACTATATCGGTCCTCATGCACATACCTCATTGTTTACGCATTACCAAATTTTAAAAAAATAAAAAAAAATAAAAAAAATCATTTTCCCCCCAAATTATCTTCTGGATTATCTGTCTACAAAGTCAATGCAATGGGTTTTGTATCAAGCATTCGTCAGTTTTTGCACATGTCAACAAAGTTACTACTTCCCGTTATAAGTAAGATTAATCAAGTTATACAAAAATTAGGTTGACATTGATTTTGTTGCAACAATGTCAGGGGTACCATTAATGATGACCGTTCTCTTTTTCGAAATTCGTGCCGTTATAATGTATGTGCAAGTGAACATTTATATACGGTATTGATGTCTGAAAATAGTAAAGTGGCAAATCATCGAAAATGTATTACAATTTTAAATCAGACGTATACAATGAATGATAACTATTAGTCACGTCCATGTGTTACCTCGTTATGAAAAAAAAGTATTCTATTTCTGATAGAAGAATGATTCTTTCCTAACTTCCCAGTCTAAAATTTAATAATCACCATCCCCCTTTCTCTTTCCCGTAAGATTATCGGACAGCTATGATGAAAGTTGCGAAAACGGAGTATAAAAAGAGGTAATATTAATTGCGATGGATTTATTTTTTGAGGTACGACCATCAATTGAATTACACAGCAAAGAGGTCCAGCGGGTCTGTAGCACGGGTATACTGTCAATCAATGTACTTTCTCTTAAGTGTTGATCACCGACTAAAATTGGCGCCAATTGGTAATGACAGGGGTGCAGGACAGGTGGATCGGGGTGCGTTCTCCGACCCCCTTCCTCCCTCCTCCGTCAAATGATGATTGAACCCCTTTTCTACATTAAAATTCGCAACGGTATAAAGAAAAGCTTCGCTAACGATATGAAATGGACCATTTCATATACAAATACATAAACAAACATTTTAAAAAATAGTTTCGATCATTCCGAGCGTTTTAAATCATGCACAAGCTAATTTTGTTTAGATTTTGTTTTTTAATGATACTTGATACTTGAAGAAAATATCCTTAAAAGCGTCATTCGGTGAACTAAATTGAAGTGAATCAAGTTAATTACTTCATATATCATGACTGAAAAGTTGCATAATTATGTTTTCCAACTTCGTTGATCATTGATTCTTTGTTTTCTTCCAGATTTGGGGTTTATTTGTTCGCTATATCAAGAATTTTGCATTACATCTCGTTCCCTATCAATCATTATTCATAATCAAAATATGTAAAAATAGCAATATAGGTCTACAGTATTGTAAAACGAGGCCGTCTAACATGATTTCACTATTACTCTGTTGATATTCCAACCGACAAGGTTTAACTCAAATTAGCAAAAGCCAGACAGACAAAGTGTAGAATAACACATTCTATAGCTTAACTATATGAAACAAATGACTATACCTAACCCCAAAGCATTGGTAATTGGAGGACTATTTTTGAATGCGATTGGTGGTTATAGTGTGCCTCCAACAAATTTAACAATTTGGGACGGTCGATGGCGAGAGGGATGTGCAATACCTCTTATCTGATGTAGACGGATTTGTCGAACTGTCATCGCGGGACAGTTGTCAGTGGACGTCTAAATATTGCAGAAAATTCAATTTCAAGTCGACGATGTATAAACATGAAAAGCTTTCACAGGTGTGTGCTAGACCACAATTACTCGATTTGTTCAATTTGCGAGAGAAACAAAAATTGCTGTAGAGATAGATTTTTAACGAAAATCCCTCTGTTATCACTCATTCCTCTCATTTTTTTAAAGAATGCGGCTAAGGATTTTTTTTTTTTACTAAGCGTTTTCATTAATTTGATAAGATTTTATCAGGATTTTGCCGAATTGTTTGCCGAATAATGTTTCTATTTTTATCCTTTATATAACAAATCATAACAAAATAGCGTAAACGTCTATATTTAGGCCATTCATGCATGATTTGCAAAATGACCAAAAACTAGATAATAGCAATTACCTGCCTTCATATTAATTTGTTTTCGGCCTGAAGTATAATATATACGACAAAAATAGTTGCATTTCTGTTCATCGTGATTCAAATGTTGTGCCACAATTTATGTTATTAGGCACATTTTTCTAACAAATCTCTTGTCTGAAAGATGAAAGAAAGTGAGGTAAGATGATCCCGCTGAAACAACATATTTTGATCTGGCGCCGACTGTAGTTTTGTACGTTCTAGTTAGTGGAAGTTTAAGGCTATGGATGTGGATATAAGGTTTATGTTTATGATTATGTTAATGATTATGGTTATGGTTATGTAGCGCTAGTATTATTTTGGTTTTGGTATGGGTTAAAATGTGTTGCCCTATGAAAAATTATGAACGAAGCAATATTATTGTCGCCAAATATCGCAAATATATTAATATTATACGTGTAGTTACTCTATTATGCGAATACCCGTCTGTTGAACAAAACTTACAGAACATAACAATACGACTACCCAAGCCACTCTTTCTGCGGGATGTATACCTATAATGAAAACACTGCAAATATAGAGGTAAACTAAATTATACATCTATAGATATATAGTATACAATTTAAAATACGTCAAATGTTGATGATGAGGTTAGTAAAATATTTGTTTGAAAATCGTAAGATATAACTAAATGTTGCTTAATTTACTTGATAAATTGAACACGATTGTCTAATGCGAGTAAGTATGCGGGCGGTATAACCACGATATTTGCACCATTATTCACTGATACATTTATCAGATGTCAGAAAAAGACATACAAGAAAAAATTAATCAATTTGCAATATAATATAAGGTATATAGTATATATATATTGCATAATTATGTAGCTGTAGGTGTAACAAAGTGACAGATTCTGTACTCTATATCGCGGAAAGGTATGTTAGGCTACCTTTGATGCGAACGCGATCGCAATAACCAGGGATGCGATAATGACAAAAAAAGGGTATAGCGCTCGATCTCAAATCTAGTTCACGCTCCAATAAAATAACTTACTCGATATACCTGATATATTATGACGTGTATATCGACGCTGGCGTATTAAGGGTGAGGGTGCATAGGGTTGCTCTCATGTATGTGTGTTTTTTAAATATTTGTTTTTATTAAAATAAAATAAATCATTTCTTTATTCAAGAAAAGTTAACCTTCACACCAGGCCCACTGTCCAGGTTCAAGTCCACTGAAAATGGACAAATTTGACAATCTAATTATGACATATTATGACTAATTTCTAGTCCAAATTGTTGCTAATGTCTGACATAATTACGTTCTTCCCCGGGGGAATACTACTAGAGGGGTTGATATGCATGCACCTAAGACCCCGTTTACAGTGAAAAAAAGGCCGGGCCGAGACGCGTCTCGGCCCGGCCTTTTTTTCACTGTAAACGCTCAAAAGGCCAAATGCGGGGCCAAAAGTGGCCGCGCATTTGGCCCCGCTCTGGAGGTAGTCTCGGCCCCGCTTTTTCTCACTGTAAACGCACGCAGGGCCAAATGCGGTACCAAATTGGGAAAACAATTCATTGCAAATAACGCGCCTTTGTTCTGTGACCCCGGCGTGCCTCCAAAATAATGGTTTGTTTACATGCAGAGCGCCACTACGACAAGATATTGAAAGGGCGGCCGGGCCGCGAGGGCCGAGACTGCCACTGTAAACGCACCAAAATTGGGGGGCCGAGTACCGCAATTTAAGCAGGGCCGAGACGCGTCTCGGTAACCCAAACCTAACTGGGACCTAACAATCATATTAATCGTTTGCTTTAATATAAAGATGTGCTTTGCGTATCTAGTTTTATTTTATTTCAAAGAATGAAAAAGAGCAAAGAAAATGGGATTCCAACGGGATTCGAACCCGAGACCTCCGGAAGGGGTTTCAAGGACGAACACCGTACTAGGGTTTTCTATAGCTCAGTCGGTAAGAGCACCGGTCTAGCAATCCGGAGGTCTCGGGTTCAATCCCGTTGGAATCCCATTTACTTTGCCCTTCATTCATAGTTTTATTTTACGTTACTATGCAAACTCTGTTTGTTTTGTACAATGGTATATTTGACATTTTGTTGGAAATGAAAAAAAAAAAACTGACCTGAACTGAATCGTTACAGTATCCCTTATTTTCGCCCCCCCCCCCCCCAAACAAAAAAAATAAGTGGCGTTAAATTAACTGAGCAAAATGATGAAGCCAGCGGAAATATTGTCCCTCACAATAATACATGTACAAAGCACAAGTCATATCATTTGTAAATACATTTATAGTCAACAGGGGTGAGAGGGTTGGTTTAACACGTGATATTTTTGCACAATCACTGGACACACCGAAGCGTAATTACACCCCCTAAATAATGATAGCGAAATCAGACAATTTGATTATGGCGTGTTCAATGCCAAGTCGTAACTTTTGATGTTCAGAGCGATTACTTCCCCCCCCCCCCCCCTTTACAAGAGCATGATGGCACGGTAAGTTTAATGAAGGGAAAGAAAGGGGGAGGGGGGTAAAGTAGGGGTGCACTGGAGCCCCCATCAATCACTCTGACACCTGACTGTCAATTCATAAACGAATTTCCTTGCCATCTAACGGCTGGGGAAAATGCTGACAGAGATTTGGTGGCGGCGAGGAAGGGATGAATGTGTGTATGGAACAAGTGGAGCAACTGATGATGATGATGATGATGATGATGATGATGATGATGATGATGATGATATTGATGACGATGATGGTGTTGATGGTGATGATGATGATGATGATGATGACGATGATGAGGACGATGACGACGACGACGATGATGATGATGATGATGATGACGACGGTGATGATAATGGTGTTAACGAGGATGACGATGATGTTGATGATGATGACGATGATGTTGATGATAATGAAGATGATGATGATGATGCTGATAGTGATGACGAGGATGTTTATGGTAATGATGATCAAGAGGTTGATGGAAATGATAGTTAGGATGATGATGATGATGATGATGATGATGATGATGATGATGATGATGATGATGATGATGATGACGGTGAAGAGGATGACGGTGACGAACACTCACTTATGTACTGATTAATTGATTGATTTTTTAAATCATGGATTAATTCATTCGTTGGTTCATGTATTAATATATTTATTCAATAACTAGTTTATCAAATAATAATATTAAAACTTCAAGTAGACTGGACAATTAGACATGATACGCGCGCAGTGTCCAAGTGACGGACAACAGATTGTCCTAATATGATGGGTCATCAAACGGTTTGTTGTCGATCGGACAACCAGATCAGCATAATTATACAAAAAAGCGAACAGCGGAAAACTAAAACGGAAACCCAGAAACTATTTCCTGAAATGAAATCATTTCAACTAGGGGAGGTTTACTGACAGACGCCTTACAAGCGATTCTCTTGACAGTCATTTGTACTCATTTACTCAAAAGAATTGCTATCTTATCTTCTTATTTGAATTCATTTCAGACAATTAGGTTTTTAGGGGACGGGTTCTGCGTTGCATATCGTGATAGCCCTAGGCGATCTTAGTCAAGGTGGGATTACCATCGGATGAGAACTGAAGCAATAAATGAACGCATGGGACTAAGGGAGAAATTATCTGTATTTGTGCATTTCCGGTTATGACGTCATACACCCTGTGGAGGGGTGGATCGCGGTCAAGTTGAGTTCGATCATATCAATTTTGGGGTGTGGAAGTTCAGAAATGGTTGCCCATTTAAAGCTTAGAACGGCTTTACACTGTTAAAACGCTGTGTAAACAAATTCAACAACTTGTTGAACATTTTCAACAACCGCTGTTTAACATATGAACCATCCAACTGTTGTTGAAAACATTCAACAACCCCAGTTGTTTAAAGTTTACACAACTGTTGTTTTAATTTTTTCAACAACTGTTGTTTAGAATAAATTTCAACAACCCTGTTGTTGAAATAGCAAATACAAAAAGGATTGTACTAAAAAGCGGCAAGGTTGGAATCGAACCGGGGGTCTTTGGGTTATAAGTCTAACACGCTACTGACTGCGCTAACTCGGTTCGCTTGGTCTGCTGGGGGACAAAAGGGGTTTTGTCGCGGTGATTTCGCGGTCGAAACTATCACGTGATTTAACACTTGTCAACAACGCTTGAAAAATGGCCGCTTTACACAACCCTTCTTTCTACAACTATTCATGCTACACCTAAAGTTGTATAACAAATTTTCAACAACCATTTTTACACAGCGTGTTAACAGTGTATAGAAATAGAGATTGAATCATGTAAAACAACCACTCCAAAAACTTTACAGATAATTTCTGCTTCACAACAATCCATGAAATATTTGTAGTCATTAGAAATGAATGATGGCAGGCCTCAAATTACAGACAAAAATCAAATCGTTATATAGCCAGTTGTTTAAGGAACTTGTTTTTTTATGTATGAAAATTGCCTCTATAAGAAAATGATTTCTATATTACCAATAAAACTATCGTAAAGGATACAAATTCGTATTTTGTGAGAATGTAACTCCAATTTAATTATGACCACCGTTAAGTACCAATAAAACTATCATAAAGGATCAGAATTAATATTTAGTGACAACGCGACTCCAATTTACTTTTGAACACCGTATATCGCGACTGACTATTAAAGGGATCTAGTAACTTTGTTGACATGTGCAAAAAGTGATGAATGGTTGATGCAATGTACAGTATATTGTTGTTATCTCATATGTCCACAGGGTATTGATTGAAAATTTCACGGTCAAATGGACATTGCATGGCCAAGTAATGAGCGAAAATGCAAAGTGATATTCACTAACTCACTGCACTCACTTTGTACACGGAAGAAAAACTCGCCCGGAGTTTTTTTCTTATCTGAATACTTCGATCTTACATATCTTTGTAACGAAAGGGAAATTTGAAAAACCGAAACCGGTACCATGATTTTATTGTTAATACGAATACAACAAGGTATGAGGGAACCGCTAGAATTAAAATTTAATTTTGAGAATTTGGACAATGTTACTAAGTCCCTTTAATTATATCATGGGATGAAAACAATAGGAGGAGTAGGAGGGACTAGACCATACCCCGGCTGACTACCTCTCTAGATCTAAACGGGAAAGCCCCTAGGCTAGATTGACTGACATTTGTTTGTGTTCCAAAAATCAAGTCGAAATTTTGCGAGGAGCCTTGATTTCTCGAGCCATAGCGTTAGACAGCATCCGTTCTATGCAATCATGGCGTATCATAAGGGTTTGGGAGTGGAGGAGGGGAGGGGGAGGGGGGTGGGGGTGGCAAAAGGATGGCTATGCTTCCAATCAAGTAAAGTAGACTGTATCCAATACTATAGTGAATGTGGTATTGGGAGCATGTGTAGTTATCCATTCTCTCTATTTAAAAAAAAGAGGGGGGGGGGGGGGGGGGGCTCCCCCTAACCCTCCCCTTATCTATACATATGTTTTTAATTAAACCCATTGTCTTTTCCATTTCTGAGCTGATGACACAGTTTCATTTGTGTTGGATTCTTGACTGCCCTAATAAAAAGACGATGACTCGACAATTGCTCGGAGGCCTCACCGCTACGATATCGTTTTTTTTTAATTTTAATAATAATACAAATAAGTAACGATTAGGTCTTAAGGGATCTAGTAACTTTGTCCAAATCCACAAAACGTACTTAGAACTCTAATGGTTCATATTTTATAGCTTGTGGTATTTGTATCACAAATAGAAGCATGGAACAGGTGTTTTTTTTCTTCAAATTTCCCTTTCGTTAAAAAAAATATTTACGATTCAAGTGTTCGGATTTGTCATTATCCACTGGAAAGTTATTACTGTGTACAAAGTCAGTGCAATGAGTTAGCAAATATTAATTCGCATTTCACTCAAAACTCTGCCATAATTCATTTAACGTGAAATTTTCAGACATTATTTTGTGGACAAAATCAGACCACAAGAACACACATTATATCAAGTATCCATCACTTTTTTGCACAGCTCAAGATAGTTACTAGATCCCTTTAAGGTTATGATTCGGGTTAGGACTGTGGTTAGGATATGGGTTAGGATTAAGTTATACGATTAGGTTATTGTTAGGGTCAGGTTTAATCTAATAATTACTCTTCAGTCATAACTATTGTTGGAGGGTTCCAAAAATTCTTGAAGCATTGCTTTTTAGTGGATCCCTCTGTTAATAGGTATTCCCTTATTTTGTAAATGGTTTTAATTGAAATATTGTCTTTTGTTGGAAACGAAAATTAAATTGAAATTGTAAATGAAATTAAGATTATGATGAGGGTTAGGATTATGATGAGGGTTAGGATAAGGATTAGGGTTAGGACTTATATTATGATTAGGGTTAGGATTATATCTAGGAATATGATTAGTGTGATGATACGAGTTTTGATTAGGGTTAGGAATACGGTTATAGTTAGGATTTGGGTTAGTGTTAGAGGTTTAGCTCAGGGTTTTTGTTTGCCTAACTAAATTATTACAAAGAGCATAACAGAATAAACATGAAAATAAATCGCAAATTATACAATTCTTTTAAATCGTCATTCGGCATATCGGTGTATGTGTCATGATAATTAAGGGTGTCTATTTTTGTTACTGCAAGGTTCAGTTCAGGTCATACACGCGCTTGGCGTGTGAGATCATACCTGAAGATAGCGTCCATTCTTGATAGACACGGTTATGGCACTTATTCAGTAATATTATCACGTACCATTTTTTACATTTTTGTATAAAAGAAATAAATGGGTCAGAAAGAGCGGGTATTCTGAAATAACCCGGATCCTAAGTTGATCTTAGCACTAAGATGTTCTTAAATATTATGGAAAGCCATTAGTGTCCTGAAACATTTTTGTAAAAGTTATGTTGAAATGCATAAAATGTTGATTCAAATCATATATATTTTCTAATTATCAAAGAAATTTCATGAATTTTATGTGAAAATCATGAATCTCTTTGATATATTTGAATCAACATTTTATGCATTTCAACATAACTTTTACAAAACTGTTTCAAGACAGACACTAGTGGCTTTCCATAAACTTAGGATCTTTGTGAAACACCCCCCTGGATCATCTCTGATCTTCATCTGAGCTTGTGTGTCCCAAATAATTCAAGGGGGAGAAGACTGGAAGAGAAGAGAGAAAAGAAGGCGACTTATTGGAGGGAAAGGAACAAATTATTCGGGGATTTGTACCCGCTCCCCAGACGCGATTATTACATTTCCTGGTTAGTAGTTACTTTTCCGATTGCTAATAATTTGCGCTCCCTCTCTAGCTCTCTGAGATCTGGTATACGCGAGCAATGGGAGCGCTCCGAACGAATGGCGATGAAAGCTGGGGAAACGTCAATTTCTGCGTCATCGCTGAGCAGTATCCACGACAGACATTTGCTCAGACGAAAATTGCTCCACTTTTTTAATGTTGCTTTGTTTATAAACCAACAAAGATGTCGGTTAAACCGAACATTAACCCCACAATTGACCCTGATCCTCCGCACACAGAGCCGATTGGACCCGATCCGACTGGTCTTCAGTCGGTTCAGCTCAGTATAATAGTACGTTGCCTCCGGACTCCTGTTTTGCCGGTCAAGAGCCAGTCGGAGATCATTCGAGGCCGATTCAACATGTTGAATCGGCTACGACTGAGCGAAACCGACTCTAGCCCGACTGAAAACCAGTCGGATCGGGTCGAGTCGGCTCTGTGTGCGGAGGGCTTAAACCATGTTATACCTTTCACTATCGCCAGACGCTAACTTTAATCTTAAACCGATACACTTAATCATAACTTTTACTACAACTAGAACGATAAAATGTGAACAATTAGCCCTCGTAGCAGTTGTCTCCAGATCAAAAGGGTCCTTGGTCGCCCGCCCGCGGATCATTGTGGGGATACTTGCGCGTAAAGTGTGTAAATGCATTAGTAATCTTGGCATAAAATGCGCTTTCTATACATACCAACATGTCTGAACCACCATAGTCCAGGTGCTTTTTTTAACAGTGAACATGGATTTAAGGTATAATGCTCCATAATATTTCCTTATTATATTAAACACGTACTCGCAAGAATAAAATATAAAAGTCAGATATGTATTGACCGGTACACGCTATGCCATCCCGGGTTCCCGTCAGCAATTCGGGGGAACCTGTAAAATCAATCATACGTTGTTAGAAATACACATTTACCTTTAAAATCAATTTACGTGTTTTTAACTAAGCTGCAGTCAATGAGTGATTGGTACAAATATAAATTCGTACCCCTGAATTTGACTCGTATTCTTTGACCATTCCTCACCGCTCAAAGGCAATCACTCTAGGTCGGTCAAGTCATAAATATACCCAAATAAATCTGCTGTAATTACAATGTGTGTTGATTTAAACAGAATATGAAATCTATGAAGTCTACAAATTTTCGTTAAGAAAAACGTGAGGTAGAAAACACAATGAGCCCTAAGGAGATGTTCCCTTGGCAAAAGTCATCATTAAAGGTGTGAGCAGCACGACTGTATATAATTATACCGGTAAAACATTTATCAAATGTAATTTCTACATGTATGTAAAATGTTACAGCATCAATATCAGTATTTCCAAACCTGGCTTAGCGACCACCTGTGTACAGCGGCCAACCTTCCTTCATTATGGCCCTCAAAAGTGATTCCCCTGCATGCAGAGAAAATTCTATGTTATGGAACTTGTCTTTATGATATAGATCGATTAGTACACAGAGATAACCTGTCTACATGAGCCACTCTTATTGTTTCCTTTGATGGTTACTATACACAGGTTTCCCTGCCGGAAAGAGCACACTCATTCACAGTGTGAACACACTGTGTTTCACAGTGTGGACCACAATGTTTAATTCGAGCATTTTCACAGTGTGAACACACTGTGAAATTGCTGAGATACACAGTGTGACGCACCTTTTTACACACTGTGAACGCAGACAATTTCACACTGTGGCGATAGTGCCCTCACAGTGTTTTCAAAATGTGAGTTGGTTTTCACACTGTGAAAACGCTCGAATTTAACATTGTGGTCCACACTGTTAAACACAGTGTGTTCACACTGTGGATGAGTGTGTTCTTTCTGGCAGGGTTGAGTGAGGGGGACAATATCGGGGGAATGCCCTCTTATCTACATTTATCTTTGCGCCAAGCTCGACACTCTGACACGGTATACGGATCACATCGCAAGATTTTCTTTTCGGGGGAAAAGTCAGACTTGTTCAGGAATTTCCCAATTTTCTCCAAGTGTTCCGTTCATCGGTGTGTAAGACATCCTCTGAGCAAAGGGAGACAGGAATCGAAAGAAAACTCGACTAAAAACTAGGAAAAAGAAGAACAAAATTAACTCTTTTCGTGCTAGTATTGCAAATGGGATGCAAATGTTCATATAAAATGCACGCGATTTAAAAAAAGAGATGTTGCTAGATTAATATAGTTTGTAAGGAGTTAATACAGGTTGATTTAGATGTGATCAGTAGACGACTTTATCGACTAAACTTGCCTTAAATGAGATACAAAAAATACCCCGTTACAGTCAAAATAGTCCAATGTACACCTCACAGTAAAGTTATAGAGTTGTAATGTGTATTTATGCCATGTTCAAGGGTTAATAACGAATTTGATTTAGTCTCGATCAACTCAGGTAATCACGTGACTTAAAATGTCACTGACCTCATCGTACGAGTGCAATTACGAGCCCGTTTTGAAATAATGAGTGAAAATAAGAGATCTTGAATCTATCACTACATTTAAATAACACGTAAAGACCCATGGTTTCCCTCTTTAGTAATTGATTGTTTAAGTTAACATTATGTAAGCGTTTAGTTTTTGATTTTATATTATTGTATTTTCGTTGTTGTTTTAAGCGCCATGATACCTGTGTGAATAGCGTATACTTTGAATAACAATTATAATAATAATAATTGTTAGTTAAAGTATTATTATTGGTTGGGAGGGGAGGGGAATCAATTTTTTACTCTATAATAATTATATAAATGAAATAACAATAATCTAAATAATATATATACGAAATTCAAAACGTCTATTAAAAAGCAAAAAGAACCATTATAATACTCAAAGTGTGTGGAAAGGAATCCAGTCCTTTAATACAGCATTCGCAATACTACTTTAGCTTTTTCGTTTAAATATAATATTGTTAGCAGTGATGATATTGGATAATTCGGTAAGCATTTAATGGAGAAAATGTACATTTAATTTCAATAATATATATATATATACATAATGTGGTCCAAAAGACTATATACAAATTAACGATTGGTATAATGTTGTACCCATTATATTAGCTGACAGATGAAGCGTGTACCGCTTAGAACTATATAATGAATCTAAATTATTTCAGGCTATATAATAACAAATATTTCAGATCATAATGTACTGATTAATCATTAAGGAATGTACGAACATCAAAGTTTATCTGGGGAAAAAAATAACGAACAATAATTGCTTATAAAGACCAGAAAGCAACTTAATGGGGTATGATTTATGAGCAATTTTTGTTTTACAACGCAGTCTAAACATAATTATATTTGCAAATTTATGGAAATGTGGTAATTGTTTGCATGGTTCTGTGACAGAAAAAAAGAGGAAAATAATTGGGGTCATTTACCTGAGTTTAGGGGGTGTGCAAATATTTCAAACATCTTACGGTAGAGTAGTATGATAAAGAGGACTAAAGCCCCACTTTGTTTTTCGGTAACGCCTCGCCTGTTGCGCCGACCCGGCCCGGCCTGATTTTCCGCCGTGTACACCAACCGTAATATTTAAACCAGCTGTTTCGGCGAAATTATCAGTTTGAGGCGTATAGACCACCAGAGCTCTACCCTTATCGGGTCACTTACAACTACCCCCTTCCTATTCTTTCTGTCCCCCCACGAACCCTGATCCTTTTCCCCCACCTTTTCTCATATTATAATTATAGGAAAGCAACCTAATTTGGGGGAGGGTACATTGACCCCACCCCTTGTCTGGACCCGATTTTGTTGGATGTGTTTATGTTATAAATGCTTCAGTTGATGTCAATTATTTTGTAATGGGGCTTTTTAGGCTATTTTATGTGTAAGTTTTCTTTGCAATGTACACTTCTCAAGTATATTTTGACACTGTTGTCTTTGATTTGAGGTCCCGATATGATGCTTATTAGAAGTTTCAGACGCAACAGTACTACATAGCTCAGCTTATGAACTGGAGAATGCAAGATTGAAGAGATCATTAAAGAAATTAAAACAATTAAGAGAAAACTATAAACTAGTCAGATATAAAGAAAATAAACTAAGATGGAATTAACAAGAATGATATTGCAAAATTGTTTCATAAACTTGATAAGACAACGAAGGCGTCTGAAACTTTCAATAAAAACTCATGTCGGCATGTATAGTTAGACTACATAGCAGTTGTTTGTTCATGCATCATTTGAATTGTATATCAATCTGAACTTTCAATGTCACCAATTTGATGTATGCATGTATTCTTCTTCTCGGCTTCATGAAATGTTTCTATAATGATCCTGACTACGATGATGCCTGGCAAAAAAAAAAGGATATATGCACTGCCTTTAAAGGGATAGTACAGTTTTGGTCAAACTGAATTTAAGTGACCAAAACCTGCACCATAACATTGCAAACTATACAAACTAATAGTTTTACCTCCACAATGCTCGAACAGTATACAAAATTACAAACAACTAAGTAAAAAGCCCGTTATCATTTATAAATGAGCCGTTAAAACTCAAGAGGGTGTTCTCTAAAAACACATTGGTTTCAACCAGTTTTGATACAAAAATGTGCATGTGACGTTTTTATAATGATTAAATAGATAGATCATCAACAACTATTTAAAAACCTCATTTGAACCTGTTGGAACAAGTGTAAGCATTTTATTTATTTTCATAAAATTATTGAATAAATCTGGGGTCCCAGATTTATTCGGAACGGATGTATTTATTGATATTTCAGCTGTTTCTGAACCGATTTTGATTAAATAAAGTTTATTTTTTATTAAAATTGTATGCTCTTTCAAATTTGACACTCAGTTTTTGTATTACCTCACAACAAAATAATTTGTGCAGCACCCTCTATACAAAAACTGAACTACCCCTTTAATGTACACGTTTTTATAGCCACTAAATTAGCCAATAATGTGGCAGGATAATGGTAAATGATTTCCATCATGGAGGGAGGAGGCAGGGGCGTCGATCCGTTTTTGAGATTGGGGGGGCGAAATTTGAAATTTTTTAGTGACCACTAAGAGAGCTAAAAAGCTCCACATTGGCATGCCCGGAAGTTTTATTATGCGCTCATTGAAAGTGTCTTGATGGCTCGAAGACCTGACTTTGGGGGCACCCACATTTGGGAACAATAATGGGGGTCTAGGGGGCGGAGCCCCCGGAAGCTTTTAGATTTCAGACATTTGCAACTCTTATCATGGGTGTTAAAATTGTATAAATCCTGTATACTATACTATAGAGCCATCGATATAGTCTGGGGCATTGAGCTCCCATGAAACTAAGCAAAGGCGTCAACAACTTCTCAAAAGTCGAGGGGAGACATTGCGAGGAAGCGAAGCGACCGAGCGGGGGAGGGTGTGGGAGGGGGTGTCCCCCTCCCACAGTATAGGAGCTTTTGTATTTTTGGGCGTGAAATTGTGCGATTTGGTGCACACCTGAGACAGAAATTTCACGTAATATGAAGTATATACATTAAATATGGAACCAAACATACATAATGACAAAGGGAGAGGGACAATCTCCTCCACTTTCAAATGTGGGGGCATGATATTTCAACTTGATTTGCGTTCAGCGCATATGGACCGAATTGACTGAAAGATATATGTCAGATTATTTTATTTTCTGTGACAGTGTGTTATTATGAGGGTTTAATAAACTTCGTTTGAGGTGTGCGATTGAGAAATTACGCTGCCCAACACATTTCGAAAGGTGAGTTCCCGCAACCCAAATTAATCTTGCAATATGATAAACTGTATGCGCGCGAAGCGCGCGGCAAAATAGAGATTTACAGTCCTTTTCAAACTAAAAAACGGCTATTTTGAATTATTGATAAATGTGTCTTTCCCCTCTTTGGCAGTATATCATTCGATTTTTTTCTCCCTCATTTTCGGAATTATTGGGGGGGCGAAATGATATGTTTGCCCCCCCCAATAGTTTCATTGGGGGGGGGGGGGGGGGGCGACCGCCCCCCCCTGCCCCCCCCCAGGATCGACGCCCCTGTTTTTAACTAATAATTAACTTTCTTTTCAGCGTGAACGTTAAGTGATATTACAACAATTTTCTTGTATAGCTCCTAATACGTTTTCCGTACTATACGATAATGAACATGTGATGTGTTGTATCTTCATACATCATGTTTGATACTAAAATGTTAAAGAATCAAATAAACAATTATTCATTTGGGAAATTATTAATATTTACACTCTTTGCTTGTATTCATTTCATGTTTTATAACTTCTGGCATTTTGAACAAATTGAGAAAGTTCACATGGTTTGACCAGATTTGAGATGTCTGACGTAGACAAAGTAATTTTACAAAATTCCAAATTAGGAGATTTTAAAACCAAAACGATAATTTCCCTGGACAAACTGACCACGATTTAATCTCCTTCCGTTAAAAATAGCCAACTGAACTCTTCTCCCTCAACCAATATAAATAAGTTCCAAGAATATTCGAAATAATCGGCTATTTTTAAATGGTTGACCGTTTGCCAATGTAGTCAATAGGCTATCGGCCAAAGGAACGCATCAGTCAGTGTTCAGCTTTGACGGATTACAACAGTCCACCCCCACAGAGTTGGAGTCATATTTCTATGGGTTCAACTGTATGGAAGCAGGAGCCCGTCATAAACGCGGATATACGTCGTATAGTAATTCCATTTACTACACGACGTAAATAATTACGTCGTATAGTAATTCGAATTACTACACGACGTAAATAATTACGTCGTGTAGTAATTCGAATTACTACACGACGTAATTATTTACGTCGTGTAGTAAATGGAATTACTACACGACGTATATCCGCGTTTATGACGGGCTCCTGCTTCCATACTATGGAAGGGTTATACAATATATAACATAGATTACGCGGATATGATTTTCTTATTTAAGTATGCGATGCCCTTTTACAATCGAAGTCGACATTATAAGGGTTTCAAATTTGCTTATCCTTAAACAATTATTAATTATTGTAATCAGCGTATTACCTAAAGAAGGCCCGTAACAACCTATAGGTTACTACTACTACTACTACTACTATTACTACTACTACTACTACTACTACTACTACTACTACTACTACTACTACTACTACTACTACTACTACTACTACTACTACTACTACTACTACTCATAGGCGCCGGAAGTGGGGGGGGGGGGGGGGCAGGGGGCGTAGCTAGGGAAAAGGGGATTGGGGGAAGAAACGGGATATGGGGGGGGGGGGGGGTTATGTAGTTTTCTAAGAATAATGTACATAATTTATTTAGCACCCTCTAAGAAAACAGTGACTATTAATTATAGTTTTTCCCTCACCTCAGAACAGTGGCATACCAAGGGAGATGGGGGAAAGGAGCTTGGGGGAGGAGGTGTGGGGGGAGGGGGGGGGGTGGTCATTTGGGAACAAAAGCAATTTACATGCATTTAAACCAAATTAAAAGGCTTCTTGGTCAATTGTAGGACTTGTCTAGCACCATCAGATCTTCTACCCATAGGTATTTAACCATAGATGTTTATTCAAGCATATATTTAGAGATCAGTGGAACTAGGGCTGCGTCATACTCGAGCTCTCGCCCTCGATCTACGACATTTCTCGTCTCATTGAAGAGGACATCCACCATGAAAGACATTAAAGGGGACCACCAGGCAACGTACAACACATAATTTTGGTACCGTTTTGGTACCCTTTAGTTAAAGCCTTTTGTCGCGGGTTTTATGTTTTTGTTATATTTTATGTCAAAGATAGGACATTAATTCTACTTGCAGTTCGACATGAAAATCAATACACAATTATGTATTCTTACTGTCCATGCAAAATCAATGATACAGAAAATTGGCAGTACAATACTAATGACACGTACTTATAATTAATTGTACTAGCGTTTCCGCTATATAGTAGTTGAAGTAAAATAGTCAGTACAATTATTTTCCAGGAAGTGTTAAACTTTTGAAACTAGAATTTGTGAAAGTGACTACATAGATGAAATGTTTTTTGCCATCTGTGCCAAAGGAAATTATTTGAGTGATTTTAGATATGAAAAGATTTTGTGTACTGAAACCACTTATATTTATTATTCAATTATGAAATATTCCTCCAATTTCAAGTTTAGAGTTAAGACACACTATGGTGGTCAAGTTACAGTATAATACATTACTTTCTGACAAGTTTCCTGGTTCAGTTTAGGATGTGATGCACAAAATAAGTAGTCCATTATTTTACATGTTTTGGTTTCGTTCGTTTATCATAGCCCTGCGTGTATATAGGGTGACACTCCAGGAATTATTCCCCAGATTTGGCATATCTTCAGAATAAGTAACTGACAAACGATATATATATGGTCATGCGTCATGAACTCGCCTCCAAATAGGGTGGCGCCGTTACATTTTGGGTTTTTGTACTACCATTTTCTTTATTATTTTCAAACCCAGAAAACCTTTTTTAACAAATTTGGTATAATTTTAAAGAGCTATGAGAGTGCTACCTTTCTGCAAAGTTTTAAATGTATACCTCCTTCCAAAGTGGAGGTACAGCTATTTGAATGTTGGAGCCAGAGGGTGGCGCAGGAAGCGGCGCACAGTGGGCCAGAATCGCCTCAAAGTGTGCCAAAATTCAAAATTGGCGAATGTAAAATTTTCAATTTTTTTCATTTGTTTGGGGAAGAAAACATTCTAAAGAATATTTTTCCACCCATATTTTAATATTAAGCGAGTTTTAAAAGTGCCATATACCCCTGTGAACATGGGAAAATCCGAATGTTGCTCCTAAAATGATAAAAAATGCAACTTTACAAAAGGCTTTGAGAATTTATGAAGGAAAAGGCGATCAAATTGATACTGCATGCAGTTCTTGCCTATTAGTAACCCAATTAGAAAATACAACTAACTAAATTCATGAAAGCTTTATTTTGGGAAAAATGAGCACTAAATTTCAAAAATAAAGAACAAAATTGCAATTTTTTTATAAAAGTA
Organism: Echinarachnius parma; assembly: GCA_037951105.1. Taxonomy (NCBI): domain Eukaryota; kingdom Metazoa; phylum Echinodermata; class Echinoidea; order Clypeasteroida; family Echinarachniidae; genus Echinarachnius; species Echinarachnius parma. The sequence goes on from JBAMJV010009433.1 coordinate 37,645, forward strand.
GCATGTTTGCTAGGATTCCAGCCGATTCCCGCAGCGATTTTAATTTTAAAATGTCCACCCAAACCTAAGCTTTCCATTGATGTTAATTTTGTTTGCTAGAATTTGCCACACTGTAAAGTGCAGGCGCTTTTCCACCCCACGTCCATCGATTTTATTAGGCATATATATCGGTATACACATTTTTACTGTACACCCCCTTTTTTAGAATATCAAACATGGAATGTTATAAAAGGTTGTGCACCAGCCTTGTCTTCTAGGACCTTCTAGGATCTCAACCTAGGTGGGCAACCTCGCGATCTAGCTACTGGAAGTCCACAAAACGCTTACAAACGATTTAACTCATAATGCACGTTAATAGCGCCTTAAATCCTTAGGGTTCATGAAAGTGGGTCTCTGCTATTTTCACAATTACTCTAAAAAGCATTATGATATCATCACATTGCTTCAGATCCGTGTTATGTAGAGTATCTTGCATCTTTTGATACCAAATGTGAATGCATAATATCTACGGTTAATGTGTCACGTCTCATTTTAAGTCACGTGTCATACAACTAACATCAAATTGTACGTTCAGTTATGTACAAAAACGCGTTGAAATGTTCAGACTATTCAAAACGTTACACAATTTGTATTTGGAATTCGCCAAATGACATTCAATGTTATTTTTGAAAGTTTTTGAAATGATATAAACGAACAAAATAATAAAACAATAAAACACATAATAGATTAAAAACAATACAATACATAAGAATATAATTATAATAATAATAATGAAACATTTTTATATAGCGCATAACACATAGCAAAATATGAGTTCTTAATAGTGTATTGTTGGTATATGACTTTATTAAATCAGGTAGAGGTGAAACAGGTTTGATAATGAAATGTACATAATTTAGAATAGGGAAAATAGATATAGATTATTATAATAAACAGGAATCAAGTTGCTTTTAAATATGAAAATGGACTACAAAAATTGATAGGACACTTTTATTGAGATAAATTTGAACATGCTCCAATTGTGTTTATTAGGTCCAGAAACTCCTGAAAAGTTCCCCTAGTCAGTGTAATATGAATCTGTCTATGAGTTACAATGCATTTTGGTCATGTCCAATCAAAAAACAGTATTTTAATGATGTCAGAGAAATTTGAAAATGCTCCAATTGTGTTTCTTAGGTCTAGAAACCCTTTATTACTTCCACTCATCAGTGTAATATCATCCTGTCTATGTGTTACAACGAATTGTTGCATTGTCCAATCAGAAAACAGTATTTTAATGACGTCAGAGAAATTTGAAAATGCTCCAACTGTGTTTCTTAGGTCCAGAAACCCCTTATACGTTCCACTAATCAGTGTAATATCAGTCTGTATATGTGTTACAATGAATATTTGCCTTGTCCAATCAGAAAACAGTATTTTGATGACGTCATACGGATTTGAAAATACTCCCATCGAATTCTATGGGTCTGCAAACCCCTTAGGTCCTTTTACCACGAACTTATTTAACCTTCTTCAATGAGTAATTAATTTTGGCACACTTTGAAACGGTTCTGGCCCAATGTGCGCCGCTTCCTGCGCCACCCTCTGGCTCCAACATTCAAATAGCTGTACCTCCACTTTGGAAGGAGGTATACATTTAAAACTTTGCAGAAAGGTAGCACTCTCATAGCTCTTTAAAATTATACCAAATTTGTTAAAAAAGGTTTTCTGGGTTTGAAAATAATAAAGAAAATGGTAGTACAAAAACCCAAAATGTAACGGCGCCACCCTATTTGGAGGCGAGTTCATGACGCATGACCATATATATATCGTTTGTCAGTTACTTATTCTGAAGATATTGAAACCGGTTCGAAGTAATTGAATAAAACAAAATTACCATGGAATAATAGCGGGTTTTTTAGTTTGTTTTGTATACTTTCAATTTAAATATATATTTCATCGACGAAGAATTTGTAAAGTTATATTTATTTATATCGTTTGTATTATATGTATTATATCTCTCATATCTGCGTCATAGGGCCTGAAAGGGTTAACATATACCCAGCTAGCCACCTGAAGTCGGGCCGATGTCGGAAGTTGGTTGCCGGATGTCGGCATATCGCCGTTGGCTCGAGGTTAAAATGTCCGCCAGCCCAACATCGTCACGACGTAATTTTTGTGATATATTGGCATAACGTCATTTTCCGACAATGGCCCAACATCATGTTAGTCCGTGGGCCAGAGGGGCCTACCGGGGACCCCCCCCCCTATGATCCTCCGACTTGGGTGTCATTTTGTCCATTGATATGTCCAATTTGAGAAAAAAAGTGTTAACAAGAAAAAAACTCATATACACTATGTTTTTTCACTACTTGTTTGGAGGTATGTAAAAATAGCACTTTTTCATTTTTTGCTACATTTCTTAGGGTTGGTGAAAATTGAGCTTGCTTCAAGAGCTCTCATTCCAAGATGGCAAGCTCTGTATTAACTAAACTTGGCTGATACCCATGCTGACATGAGCATAAGAAATATACAAATTTTTGTGGTCATTGCTTTTTGGCTTCATATAATTATGACGTCATCAAATTTGCATATGAATAATCATCAGAATGTTCGTGTGCAAAACGGTAAAAAAACAATGTTTTTTAAATGTAGTTTATTGTATTCACTTTGAAATGAATGGCCATGAGGTAAAACTGATGATGTATATTTTTGAAAGTGTATTCAAATTAGAAACACCATTATCATTTGAATATGATGCACAAAATGTGTATTTATGACGTAATCACCATGAGTCATAATACATCATTTTAATGGCATATAATGGCCATGTTATCTAATATGGCATATAAGTAGTTAAATATGTCTCGCTCTCAAATTTCTTTATTTGAGGACCAATCACTCTCATATTTAGCACATATGCAAAGCTAGTAGTGACCTTCAGTTTTCACTCAGTGGACTTTCAAAAGGTCATCACACGAGGGCGCTATTTCATAACAAATTGTAAAAACCTTCAAAGACCCTATACATACGGACAATAATTATTATAACTTTTTTCTCAACTGTCTGATTTGTGTAGACAATGTTATATTATTTAGCATGATCGGAATGCAAGTTCACACCTCCTAGGATGGTATTTATGCATACAATCATGTTGTATTATATTTTGTATGGTCTAAATTTTCCACGAACTCTGTGAAAATGGTAAATCTGTTTGTAAAATGACGACTTAGGCATCACAAGAAAATAAAGTAGATTCAAAAGAGGGTTGCCACTTAATAATAGGAAAGGGTAGGAGCGATAGGATATTGAGAGAGGGGGATATAGTGGGAGGGAGAGGGGGAGAGAGATAGATAGAAAGAGAGAGATAGTGGGGGAAACAACGTAGTCATTACAAAAATACACTTGAAAAGTCAAATACCAACATTTGTGAAACATTACATAGTCCTCAGACAGCTACATTCTTGCATGGTAAATTTCAAGCACACCTTACTAATTAGAATTCGAGGTTACAGAGTGTCACAGAGAGATGGTTGTTTTCTACCATACACTTGAAGTTGCATGTAAAGTGATGATGACAACATGGAGACATTTCATTAAGCATGTAGCTGATTGTGAGATGGGATCTTCAATCTGGCAGAGAGTACTACATCAATATGCCGAATGGTAAAATGTAAGTGAGGAAACGATTGATTTATACTTCGATTCGCCATCTTTCTTAAAGAAAGAGGCGTATTATCAGTTATCTAGATATTCTTAGTAAGTTTGCATATCTCCTGTTCAAAAATGAAAAGTCTATGTCTTACAAATTTAGCTTATGTTTGCACAGAAATGTGATAATATGCTGGATGTGAGACAGAAATATCCATATATGAACGAAATATATGCAAGGTAATAACATAAACTAATTGTTAATTGAATTGATTTATGGATTCAAATAATGTACCAATTAAAATTAATATTGTTATAATTGATACAAAGCATTCACAGTTTATACGGGAAACAAACCCCAAACCATATGATTGTTAGACCGTTGGTCCGACCATCAAAGTTAATGTATCCCTGAAGCCCTTTGAATGTTCATGTTAGTCAGAAGCAGCATAGATTTAAACCGTTCTAAAGAGTAATATAGACTACATTTGTTTGTTCCTACATGATTCTTAATTGTTCATAACATCTATCATCAGGTAGCTTGTTTGAAGAAAGGACATTTTGTCAAATCCACTCATGCCATGACACAGTCCTTATTCATGAACTGGTAAGTAATAATCCCTTTTTTAATAGTACATAATATATCATGATGAAAGAGGATGGGTGTGCTAATCAGTCAGTGTGCTTTGTGTAGGTCCTGAACATTAAATTGTCATATCATTTATTATAAACTTATCCTGTAAACAACATATAATGTGAACAAATAATTCTTATTTTTCATTACACCTTAAATTTGTGTTTGTAGTAAACTATAAAAAATATTTCAATGTAGACGATGTGTCAAACTTATGAATGTAGTTAATCAATTTGTTAACAAGGTAGCCTTGGCGACATCAATTATACACAGATTGACAAGGGTATCATTTGCCTCAATGGCAACAATGCCGTTTTCTTATGCTACATAGTAGGAATACTAAACAAAATTAATTATTAAATCGTTAAAAGATTATAGAAAGTATCTCCATTCTAAGACCAACATTGTTTTTAAGTACATTTACATTCTTTTCTAATACAAAATTCAGGTAAGATAGACTGTCATCATGGAAGGTGAACATCCGGAAGAGCGAAGAGCGAAACGACGAAAAACGCAGTCGGGTGTGGCTACTTCTAATCGACAAGAGCAGGTGTGTATAGTTCAACACAGAGGCTCCAAGAACGGGCCTTTCACCCACATAAACTCATGCAAAGATCCCAATGAACGCTTACAGAGTTTGAAGAATATTCGCGATCGACGACTAACACAACCGAAAGACTATCCACTTAGAATGGAGGAAACCTGTTTGCTCATACCGGAATCCATGTCAGACGTTCATGGATATCACCGTGATTGTTACCAGATGTTCACGATGAACCTTGATCGGCTGAAAGAGAGCACGAGGGATGCGGCCGGTCCCTCAACTTCACGTCCATCAAGATCATCAGGTGACAGAGTCATTTTTAAACCCGACTGTATTTTTTGCAGGGTGAGGGGTCAAAAAGCAGTGAAAGTCAAAGGGAGTTGGACAACCGAATTAACCACAACGTTCGAATTTGGTGGATGGCAGCGTGTACAGGATGTTGCCGAGATGAATAACGACGAACAATTACTGGTCAGAATCAGAGGAGTTGACCTCTTTGCAGTTGAGGCATAATTTCACAAAAGCTGCAGGAAAAGGTATATCGCAAACAATGAATCGAAGAAGTGGAGGAGTACGAATGTTGAGAACGTATCAAGACAGAGATGTATGGAGGAAGTCCACAATAATGCATTTGTCCGAGTGTGTAGAGTTGTTGAGGAAGAAGTGTTGAGAATGGGCAGAATTGTGAAGCTAGGTGATCTATGCCGCATGTATGTGGCTGAACTTGAAGGCACGCCATTTGCCAATCCCAATTATAGACCGTATAAACTGAAAGAGAAGCTTGAAAAGTGTGCACTGTTCAAGGACAAGTTGTCTTTCTGCAAACTAGGGGGCAAAGGAAAGTATGAAAGCTATCTAGTATATTGTGCTGAGATTAGCGTGGAAAATGCAATCAAGAGAATGAATGAGCTGACATCCACCGATATGATTGGAGACGTAGCGCTTCTGCTTCGTAGAATAATTACCAATGCCTTTGAGGAGTCGGAGGAACTTCCATGGCCGTCAACTGTCGACGCTCTAACAGGTAGAGAAGATCAGATTCCTGCTGAGCTTAAGAATTTGTTGAGCTATCTTTTGGGCGGGAATCTGTCGCTACAATCACAGAAAATCACAAGACTTGTGAGGTCGATTGGACAAGATATCTGTCGAGCAGCCACTAATGGACAGTGGAAACTGTCCAAGCACATACTAGTATGTATGACTCTAAGACATCTGTTCCGCAGTGCACAACTGACAACGCTCATGAATCGTCTGGGACATTCTGAGAGTTATTCTTTCTCACTTGAGCTTGAGACCGCAATCGCACAGGCCACAGAAGAATCATCCAGCATTCTGTCGAGACAAATACTCCGCCATCCAACAGAGCCATCTGTGTTCCACTCTGATTTCGACAACTTCGATCAGTATGTGGCCAGTTTGACAGGGGCAGGTTCTATCCACACTGCACATGGCATCATGTTACAAGAGTGCAGCCCCAACGAACCACCTAGAAGTTCAAATGACACCATTCCAGTAGTGCCTCGTTCTAAGCGGCGATCATTAGACATCAGTAATGATGGAGGTCTTCCACCCTGTTATGTAAACAGGAAAGCCAATCCTGACTTCCGTGTACAACATTGGAAGCATGATAATGGCGATGAAGCATTCAATATGTCATCAACAAAAGACATGACATGGATGCTTGCCCGGAAGATTAGCAGCGAGGAAGGACAAGAGCTCCCTGCCTGGTCAGGTTTTGTTTCCGCAACAGGTGAGAAGCCTTCTAATTTGACTACCATCGACTATTATCCAGTTATCAATCACCCCATTACTGAGTTCAGTACAATTCAAGAATGACTAAGAGCTTCAGAAGAAGCCAGCCTTGAAGTTGGGCAGGAGTTTGTTGTAACAACATTCGACCTAGGAGTTTGTATGAAGGCTTACCCGCTCCTGTGGAGTAATCCAGAAAAGTACAAGAACCACATTGTTCTGATCGGTACATTGCACATCATATGTGCATATTTCAAGATGATAGGAAAGAAGATGGACGGATCTGGTTTCCAGGATGTGCTCATTGAGTCTGGGCTCATGTCCTCAGGATCACTGACTGGTGTAATGACTGGGAAGAATTATGACAGATGTCTGCACTGTCACAAGACACTGTTGGAATGCTTGGAGAGGGTACTGCTTGATGAATTCCTGGCAATGAATGCTACATCGTCTGATGTCTCAGTGGAATCTAAACGGGTCCTGCAAGAGTTCATCCACTCTCCAGGAAAGTTGACACTTGAAGCTGTCATGGGAGATGCCAAGCTCAATGAATTGATGAAGGCATATGATTCTTTCAAAGCTGATGTTCGCAAAGGATCTCTTGGAAAGACAGCACAATTCTGGATGTCATACATGGACTGTGTGTGGGTCGCCCTCTCCCTGATCAGGTCTGTGAAAGAGAACAACTTCCCTTTGTACTTGCATTGTCTCTTCCTGATGCCTGATCTCTTCTTCACATTTGGAGGTCACAACTATGCCCGTTTCTTGACGTACCTAGCTGTCTTCTTAGCGAACATCGATGAATCCCATCCAGGTGCCAGGGCATTGCTTGAGGGAGGTGCAATCAGTGTTGCTCGGTCTTTCATTTCAGGAAACCGTTGTGCTGTTGATAAAACCATCGAGGAGACTATCATGAAGCATGGAAAATCCAGAGGTGGGGGAGGCACCGGTGTCGGGCTGACAGGCATATTGGAAAACTACAGTGCATACCAACGATGGACCCGAACTTCAAATGAAAGGGCGCACTTTCTTTCTGCGACTCTCAATCTTGCAGACATGACTCGAGGTGAATGCGGAGACAGCAAACACCGAGATCAACTACCCACTGAGATCAGACGGAGTGAGGCTTCTGTGAGAAAAACGGTGGATGCAGTAAAAGGTTTCCTAAATCCCTTTGCAGTTGATGACAAAAGTAGGCTGTATGTGCTGTCCTCCGGTGCATCTGTTTCCTCAGAAGTTGAGGAAGATGTAATGAGGTCACTTAGTGTAGGGAACGAGGAAAAGAAGAAGTTCATTCAAGAGCGACTGGAGAAGAAAACTGCCTTCTTCGACCCTATCAAGAAGCTGAAGCTCAAAACCATGACAGAAACCAAGAAGAGAGTCAAGATGAAATCATCTCAAAGAAAGGCCATTGAGTATAGGCAACAAGGTGACATCGCATTTCAACTCCTAGTCAAGGCACAGGCCTCTGGCGTGCAACTTGATCTCCGGGAAATAATGAAATATTCGTTAACCCCCGTTCCCTACTCCATCGGTACATCAGACAACTTCTTTGCAAAGACGGATAAGTCCAAGGGTGTTCATTACCTTCTGAAGGATGTGGAGAATGCCCAACCTCCTCCTAGTGACGAGACACTGGTTGTTGAAGACGGGAATGCTGTCTTTTACTACATGAAAGAGATTCCTGCCAACTTCAAACAGATAGGCGATAAAATCTTCAACACAATGGCCAAGTCTGATGTTGTCTTCAGTACAGACATGTACCACCCTCACTCAGTGAAGTCTAGTGAACGGTTGCGACGAGGTTCTACTGACAAACGGATTGTGACGGGTGCCAAGACTAAGAGACCGGCTGACTGGAAGACATTCCTTACAAATGACGACAACAAAAAGCAGTTGATCGAACTTCTACTAGAGATGTGGAGTCAGGATGACATGGCAGAAAAGCTTCGTGGTAGGAAGGTGGTGTACATCCGAGAAGGAGAAGCTTTCCAGCTTACATCACAGAATGGGAAACAAACTTCGCGATCAGAGATTGAATCTTTAAAGTCAGACCAGGAGGAAACTGATTCAAGGGTTATTCTCTACTGCATGTATGGACGAGAACACGGATACAAGCATGTCAAGGTAAAGAGTCCCGACAGTGATGTCTTCTTCATCCTCCTGAACTATGCTCACAAGTTGGAAGGTACGAACATTCTCTTCGACACAGGCAAGGGAAACCAGCAGAATCTCATTGATATCAGCCATCTTGCCAAACAGTATTCACCGGCATACTGTGCTGCTCTATTGGGGTTGCATGCCTTCACGGGGTGCGATTCAACCAGTGCATTCAAGGGAATTGGAAAGGTGAAGCCCATCAAACGGCTGCAACAGTGTCCTCGGTTCGTGAATTCATTTGCGAAACTAGGAGAATCCTGGGATATCTCTGACGACTTGCTTCAGCAACTTGAAGAGTTCACGTGTGCTTTGTACGGCAAACCACGGATGACAAACCTTGATGAAGTTCGCTTCATCCTAATGAAGGAAAAGTGCAAGGCAGATGGAGAAAGATTGTGCAGATCGGCACACGTAGACCTCTCAACATTTCCACCGTGTAGGAACAGCTTTGAGCAGCATGTTCAACGAGTCAATTTTCAAGTTGCCATTTGGAGAAGGTCACATGAAACAAACCCCATCGTTGAAGAGCCCATCGATGGACACGGCTGGAAAAAACAGGGGAACGTGTTAGAACCTCTGTGGACAACAGAAGATGTCCTACCATGCAAGCTTGTAGATTTACTTGATTCAACAGATGGGGAAATGAGTGATGATGATCAGTACTCCTCAGATGATGACTACTTGTCTTACGCATCTGATCAGGAATCTGATAGTGAGAACGAAGAACTGTAATGAAAGGGTATTACAGAGATCGACGAGTTCAAAAGAGGAGTTGGAGAGAAGAGGAATGAAATGGGGAGTAAGAAAATACTGAAAGAGTACAACACTATGAGAAGATGATGGAGGAAACAGGGGGATGGAAATTATAAACCGGAATAAAGAATTTGAAAGAAAGAGGAAATAAATGAGAAATAAAGAGATAATGTAGAGAAGGAAAGTTAGAGAGAGATCAATCGAGCAAGAAAGAGAAAGAGGGGTGATAGGAAAAGGAAAGCAGCACAAACAAAAGGGAAAGAGGATGGGCGATAGTGAGAAAGTGAGTTTATAAGTAAAGAACATACAGACATGGCTTCTTATAACATGTTGAAAGAAATCATCACAACATAAAATATCTTCACTGGTTACAAAATAATGATAAATAAAGTATTTATAAAGGCGATACATTATCGACTTAACAGATCCTCCCTGAAGACGTGACAAGAATAAAACAAAATCATTCACATGATTTTATTACTTTATTTTATGGAACATAATTGTTATTCTTTCATTGTAGAGAAACGTCAACATGGTTTTTATTTAACCGATTGAAAATCAAATATCGCACACCGACAATCTACCCTGTTTTCTAAATAATTATAATACAAAGTATCACTAACGGGGTAACATATAATTGATTGAAAACAAAACATTGCAGATATTTGTTGTTACCTAAACTACAGAACAAGTTATATTATAACAAATAAACTACATATGTAAAGTGTTTCAATATCTTATAAGACATTCATTATTTTTGAAATAATAACGATCGAATGCAACTTTCTTGTACTTTGTTATAAACTTACGGCTATAAAGCTCATACTGAAGATTTGTTTTCTGTTACCAAAACTTTTGTTGGTACAGCCTGGTAATAAAATGCCATAACAGATGGATAGAACATATTTTCGTTTTATTTCTCATTAAAAACGTACGGTCATAAAGAAATGTTTATATTGCATTATGAATGATATTTGTTTTCATATTATTGGTGAAGGAAATGCAATGTTTCATCCAACATAACTATGTGATTGCAGGTATAATCGTATAACAAGTGCCGAGTGATATGTTATTGGAGTGTAAATAAACACTTCATCGTGGATTTGATATTGCAGAGATTGGAGGATAAAACCATTACAAAAACGTAAGCGAAAGTTTATATAAAGCTATATTGCATTATGAATAATATTGGTTTTCATATGATTGGTGAAGGAAATGCAATGTTTCATCCAACATAATTATGTGATTGCAGGTTTAATCGTATAACAAGTGCCGAGTTATATGTTATTGGAGTGTAAATAAACGCTTATCGTGGATTTGATATTACAGAGATTGAAGGATAAAACCATTACAAAAACGTAAGCGAAAGTAAAGAAATATATTTGGTTGGTAGTAATTATTTCGGAGTGCATGCATCTACTTGGGTAAGAATATCAATGAAACTCACATATTAAGAAACCACTGTGCTTTGATTGCATTTGTCTTTATTCTACATGTGTAAAAAATGAAAGTGAACAGTATTGATCGGCTATCAAAGAGTAGTGAAGTAGATTTAGTAAATGGATACAAGCGTAATATACGATGGTATTATGTTTTATCATTTCAACAAATTATCAATATAAACCAGCAACCAGGTTTGGATAATGACGTTAGAAAGAATCTTTAATTGAATCATTGCAAAAATTAAAACATACATCAAACATGGACATTGTATTGCATAACTAAATTACCCAACTTGTTTTGCTATTATAGAAACAACGTAGTTAGCCTACTAATATGATTAGCTTGATTAATAGGTATCTTCGTAAAAAAGGAGGTCAGTTGACGTATAATATTGTTTATTTTGTTGTATAACAATGACCTGAATATAAATCGGGTGAAATTGCAGAGTATGAATGTTGGAATACAAAGTGTAATGTTGAAAATGGTATTATGTGCACGAAATACTCGTTGTTTAATATTTGCCAACAGGATATTAAAAAAAAAACACTGTTACACCACAAATGTTTCCATCTCGTTTCTTGTGTTCAAATAAATATTATGCAGAGCGCCAAACAATGATGGTGCAACAACTTATGATTGGGCTGAATTATTATTTTAACATTCCAACGGGTTCTGCGCCTAATGTTGACCATACAAAATATCAAATATAACAGATATTTAATTAACTTCATTCAAGGAAATGTAAATGTGCATCATTATACGAAACAGATATAAAGTTGTCTACACAAATCAGACGGTTTGAGACAAAAATTGCATTAAATTGTCCATATTTATAGGGTTTATAATGTTTTTTAACACATTTTATAAAACAGCGCCCTCATATGATGACCTTTTGAAAGTCCAAAAAGTACAAACTGAAGGTCTCTACTAGCTTTGCATATGTGCCAATTATCAGAGTGATTGGTCCTCAAATAAAGAAATTTGAGAGCGAAACATATTTAACTACTTATATGCCATATTAGATAACATGGCCATTATATGCCACTAAAATGATGTATTATGACTCATGGTGATTACGTCATAAATACTCATTTTGTGCATCATATTCAAATGATAATGGTGTTTCTATTTTGAATACACTTTCAAAAATATACATCGTCAGTTTTACCTCATGGCCATTCATTTCAAAGTGAATACAATAAACTACATTTAAAAAACATTGTTTTTTACCGTTTTGCACACGAACATTCTGATGATTATTCATATGCAAATTTGATGACGTCATAATTATATGAAGCCAAAAAGCAATGACCACAAAAATTTGTATATTTCTTATGCTCATGTCAGCATGGGTATCAGCAAAGTTTAGTTAATACAGAGCTTACCATTATGGAATGAGAGCTCTTCAAGCAAGCTCAATTTTCACCAACCCTAAGAAATGTAGCAAAAAATGAAAAAGTGCTATTTTTACATACCTCCAAACAAGTAGTGAAAAAACATAGTGTATATGAGTTTTTTTCTTGTTAACATTTTTTTTCTCAAATTGGACATATCAATGGACAAAATGACACCCAAGTCGGAGGATCATAGGGGGGTCCCCGGTAGGCCCCTCTGGCCCACGGACTATGTTATGAGATGATGTTGGGCCATTGTCGGAAATTGACGTTATGCCAATATATTTACATGAATTATCAAGCGTTTATTAAGAGCTACCACCTGAGAAAACGGGGGGCCCGGGCCATCAAAACATTATAAACTAAAATATTTCTAGCATAACACTGGCCGCTATTAAACTCTCATATCCTCCACGCAAAGGCGGGAAAATAAAAGGTGAATACATGTGCTCCAACCAGCAACATATGTACTGCAAAATAATTCAACGAACATGAATTATAACAGACTAGGCGTATACGTCGCAAAAAAGGATTAGGGTGCAAGGTCAATCGCTGGCTGGACACATGTCCTTGGCAGACGAGCGTATAGCCAACAGAAAATTAATGAACAACATTTGAGAGGAGCGGGATCGCCAAAAAAATATATCAATCATAATTTCAATTAAACCCCTTATTCTCAAGTGGCACAAAAGCTTAACGAAATAACAATTTCGTGCGTGTATTATTTTAAAACTAACAAAAACATAATTTGTGTTGTGGCAAAAAATGCCAATTTTGACAAACGGAAAGGCGAGACCGCCATTCCGCCGCCACAAAACAAAAGTGTTACTACCTGATAGTCCGTTGTCACCTGCACGTCAGGAAATTAATGACCAGTTTATAATGGCTACCTATCGAATAACTCAAGCCAAATTGGCGTCTGAAGCGGGCCAAATATTATGGATTGTACTGGTATAAACCATGCGACTCTCACGAAATATAAGAATGAGTTCGGTGTGAGACAGTAATCGTCTCACGTGTTCGCTAAGTGTCCAGGTCCGAGCCGCCGGTCATAACCCCCGAGCAGACACGCGAATCCCTCGAGCCCTCAATCCAGACCGACCGATATTACCTGCAACGACACATAAACCAAAAACGAAACCCAGGCAAGCGTCTGATCCATAGAATGATGGGGTGGGCGTGGGGGGATGGGTAATATTTAATGGTAAACTGGGTTACTGACGGTGTTTATCGTTACATACATAAGCACATGTGAATACTTAATAAAATACTAAATTCCCTAGATAAGACCCAACAAAATTTAAATACTACAATAAAATAAAATGCAAAAACAACCCTAGGCTGGACATGTCATACAACATTATATTACACACTTAAAACTCGTCAAGGGTAAATGTGGTGCGAATATATCTCCTATACGAATCCGAGGACCACCTCCCCATTCTCTGGATGCGAGCGTCTGGCACGTCCGACATGGCAGCATATGTCGCCGCGCCAATCCGAAAGGAATGCGATGAATAAAATGCTACTGGCAAACCACAAAAAACAACGGCTCGTTTTAGGGTTCTACTGAACTGCTGCCTCATCTACCCGGGTACCCCGGCCCTGCTGGGCCCATAGCTCCGCGTGCGGCTGGCCGCTCGTAATTAGCCCGACAGGGCTGCATATAATCTAGTGAAGTGGCTGCAGTGGGACTGGCGGCGGCGACTGTCAACCACAACTCCGTATCAATAACGGCCCATGACCGATGTGGTTGCCGCGCTTGCCGCAGGCGAAATTGAACGTCGTACGACCTCCAATTAAACCCCCCAAACCGAGTTATGGACCTGATGATATCCATGTATTTTAGCAGCTCCCTAGCGCGCGTCGGGTGACGCTCCAAAAAGATGGCTGCATAAATCATGAACACCGAAGTCCACTACTCAATCATTCCAATCTGCGGAATTGTATTCTGCGGTCGCAGCAGCAAAGATCCACCGGTTGGAGCCAAGCTGAATGTGGGGGAATCATCACCCCGCCCAGCATCTTTCCTGACCAGCATCCCCAGCTCAACATATTCCCCCCGCCAAATTTTCTCCTTAGTATTCCCAGCTACATCCGCCCCTAACTCATCGCACACGCAGCTCATTGCTGGTGTGTAACGGCCACCCGCCTCGCCTCCTACGCCGCAAAGCGCGGTGTCTACCTGGGCAGCTGCATACGGGGTCGTGTCCGCCGACAATAATGGGAAGGAAGGGGGAGGTACCCCCATATCATGCTCAATGTTGATACTGGAAGGTATGATATGCCATGACAACTCACCGGGATTGACTGGCTCTGTATCTATGGCCGTTGGTCCAGGATCCAGCCCAGCGGGCAACTCTGACGTATCGACATTCTGTCGCCGTGGTCGAGTAGGACGTCGAGAGGCTGACCGAGATGACGTTGTGGCGCTAGCCGGCGCACCTCTCCTCGAGCTCGTCTTCTGCTTGGCCTTTGGCATCTTGAGGGCGTAGGGGAGACGAAATAATGTTTTACGGGGCCAGAAAGACCGACGAAATTGCCGCTATGATCTGGCAATAATATAAATCGTTATCACACAACTCGGGTTGCAGCTATAGTCAAAGTCCAAGAAATGATAAAATATGCCAATATGTGCATGAAACCGTGATCAACCTCCCTCCAAGCGTAATTGAAACAAACCCCGTCACACGCGAACCATATCGTCGAAGTAAGCATACGACAATTACAAAGTTGCATCCAATTCAAAGAAGAATAGTATTTACTGTCACTGAAACTCCAATTGAAAACTAACATTCAGCAATCGAAGTCCTTTGTAGAATAATATTTTTTCTCTAACAAACATAGATCGACATGCTTTCCGAACAAACAACCATGAACGAATGAATCTACAAAAATCTCCCAAACTTCTCCAATAGTTTTCCACGCTATACCGGCCATATTTATCAAACATACATGTTTTGCCCAAATCAGTATCCAGGCAAAAAGAGGTTCAATAAAAATAAAAAAAGATATAATTTCTAAATAAAAGTCAATACCATGCCAGAGAGGCAGGAAGCGGTATCAAATTAAATATAAACATCCAACCATGGCAGGAAAGGGTTTCCAAACATCCATCTCAAGTTGAGGGGGATCGGCTGATAAGCCACTAAATTGTTATCCATAGTCTAATTGAACTTTGCAATGCTAGTCCATTGTTCAGACTGTAAAGCGAATTATTTTATCACTAGCGAGCGAACCAAATCAAATCCCCCTTAATCCTCCCTAATGTGGTTTTCAATTTTCCTCCCGGCCGGTAAGCGGGCTAAATTCCCCCTAAATTCTTGGTTCTGGAGTTAGAGTAACGTAACTTAACACCTGTCATGTCTTGTCGCGTTAAGTTTGATTACAGAAATACATATTTTATCAACCATTTGCCAGTTTTTGCACATGACACCAAAGTTACTAAAATAGTATAGCTGCACTCAAGCGAACATCATGGGCTGTTTAGAATAATTGAGTGGTTAACTTTGTTAAAAACGGCATGTAGTATTAGTTCGAGAAAGATATCAGAGGCTACAGCCAAATAATGGAAATAAAATAGAAGTTTACTTCATGCAATAATATTTATGAAGCCAGTGATATCTTGTGGCTTAGAATCATGTTGTAGGACATAGAAGGAAGAAAGTGGTTAGGGTTAGGGGAAACATAACAGTATGTAGAACGTGTGCCTAATAAAGTGAATAAGAGGAAAAATTTGTCCATTAAGAATATAAAGAAACAGTGCAAAAGCCGAACTACTGAGATGATTTGATTGAAAGGGACAGGGGAAGAAAAACAGCTTATGCGGGATGAAAAGCTGAATAAAACATAATTGTAGCCCTCTTATCCCAACATTGGCGAATCTCGATACTGTTGCAACGCTTTATATGGCCCATCATCATGTGGCCCAGCAAGATGATAGTCAGTTTCAACCATTTCAGTTCGTAGTCTAAACATTGCAATGCATAATCGATCCTTGGATGAGCTTATAATTATAACAAATTGTATGTCATTTCCCTTTAATCGGGCATTAAGAATTATTGATTTGTATTGCGTATTATTTTAAATTATAGGTTAATGATATTGATAGACCATTTGATATTATTTTTAAGTAGCATTTTCTTTTAAACTTTATATTCATCTTTTGTCTCTGCCCCCTTCTTTGTCTGTATACCTTATTACGTGAAGACTGGGCATTATTAATATTAGTATAATAATACGCATACTCAGGTGTTAAATGTCATATGAGCTTTGACCTTTGACTTTATGACTTTTCAACAACCCATGAACGTGACCCCAATAACTAATTAAGTGTATCCTAATCTCAATTCATGTACAAGTGCTGCGAGTTTCATGCTTTTATCACAAACTGCACAATTCAGCCATATACCCAGCTAGCCACCTGACGTCGTGCCATCGTTGGGCCGATGTCATTTTCGTTGTAAGGGGACGTTGGGCCAACATGCGACATGCGACGTCACCGAGACGTTAAAATGTCCGCCAGCCCAACATCAGCTCGGCGTCTTTTTTTAATGCTGGCCCAACGTCATTTAGCGATTTCGGCCCAATATCAATTATTGACAATGGCCCAATGTCAGTTCTAACGTAGGCCCAACATCGATTCCTGACGTTGAGAGAACATCAAGTTTTGACGACGGCCCGACGTTAAAATGTCCGCCAGTCTAACATTGTCCCAACATCATTTTGTGATGTCGGGCAAATGTCAATTTCCGACAATGGCCCAACACCGAATCCTGACATAGGACAGATATCAAATTCTGATATGGGCTCGACGTTAAAATGTCCGCCAGCCCAACATCGTCACTACGTCATTTTGTGATATTGGCATAACGTCAATTTCCGACAATGGCCCAACATCAACTCATGACATTGGACCAACATAACATTATGATGTCGGCTCGTGGTTAAAATGTCCGCTAGCCCAACATTGTCACGACATCATTCTGTGATGTTGGTCCAACGTCAATTTCCGCCAATGGCCCAATATCAAATCCTGACGTTGGGCCAACATCAAATTCTGACGTTGGCCCGACATTAAAATGTCCGCCAGCCCGACATTAGCCCAACGTTATTTTTTATTGTTGGCCCAGCATCAAATCTTGACGTTGGCCCAACATCAAATCTTGACGTTCGCCCGACGTTTGAATGTCCGCTAACCCAACATTGGCCCAACGTCATTTTCTGATGCTGGACCAACATCAACATTTGACAATGGCCCAATGTTAAATGGCCAACGTAGGACCAACATCAAAAACGTAAAAAGAAATTGGAAAACATGCATAGATTCCACGTCCGATCCATGCATTTTGTTTAACCTTTACACACATTCATTCATAAATCATAAATATCCTATTCCTATACCTATTGCCTACTCCTAAACCTATCATCCTATCGTCCTACAAACATAGGTCGCAATCGGTATACTATATATACACCTCTTCTTAGCATGTATGTTTTGTAATAGTTAGTATTTGTAGAGCGTTGAATTTGAAATAATCCACCTTCAAATCATATTCATAACGCTATTTAAGGTGTTATTTATATTATTATATATCCTTCTAAATTATATACAGCAGCAAGGACATGACAAAAGTATATTTTTAAATATAAATAATTCCAAAAATCGAAAATTTTCATTTCACTTACGATCGCTTATAATCGATCATGAATTTCCCGATAGCAATACTTCTTTTTGTTTTACTTTTGAATTACTAATGTTTGTAATCGATTAAACGAAATTCAATTTAGTATAGATTCTCAAAGCAAGTTAACAAAAATATAAGTACCCAGCTAGCTAACTGACGTCGGACCGGTGTCGGCAGGTCGTCGGCAAGATCGCGGTCGGCAAACAGACGTCGCGCCAACATTACGCCAACGTCGAATTTAAGTTGGAGGTTTTGGAAATGAAATAAGTCGGAAAATGGTTGTAGTTGAAAGTCGTGCCGATGTCATTAAGTTGACGAAAAAAATACTTCTCAAATAAAACGTCGCGCTAAAATCGCACCAATGCCGAAACTGGTACCAATTTAAGAGCTTGATAGAGGGTTGTAATATTAATGTTGGGCCGATGTCAATAAACCAACATGAATATGACATCTCAAATATGACGTTGGGCCAATGTTGTACCGATGTCGGAATATATCATTTTAAGAGGTCGGTAAATGGTTGAATGTGGAATTGATGTCGGACGGATGTTATTAATTGGACATCAATATGACATCACAAATATGACGTCAAGCCGATATCGCGCCGATGTCAGAATTGGCAGCAATGACACGAGTCGGCAAATAGTCATGAAATCGATGTTCAGCCGATGTCAATATTCTGACATGAATATGTCATCTCCCATATGACGTCGGGATAATTTCGCGCCGATGTTGGAACTGGTAGCAATTAAAGAGGTCGGTAAATGGTTGTAACATTGATGTCGGACCAATGAGTTTTATTGGACATCCATATGACATCTCAATTATGACGCCAAAGCGATATCCTGCCGATGTCATAAATGGCACCAATGAAACTAATCATTAAATAGTCATTAAATGGATGTTGTGCCGATGTCAATAATTCGACATGAATATGACATCTCAAATATAAAATCGGCCTTCTATCGCCCCGATGTTGGAACTGGTAGTAATTTAAGAGGTCGGTAAAATGCTGTGAAATTGATGTCGGGTCACAGTTATTAATTAGACATAAATATGACATCCAAAATATGACTTTGGGCCTATACCGCACAGATGTCTGAACTTTACGAAATTTTAAAGGTGGGTAAAAGGTTGTGAAATAGATGTCGGGCGGATGTCATTACTCCTACATAAATATGACATCTCTACTATGACGTCAGTCCGATATTGTGATGATGTTGTATCTGGTAGCAATTTAAGAGGTCGGTACATGGTTGTGAAATTGATGTCTGGCCAATGTTATTAATTGGACCTCAATATGACATCTCTATATGATGACGCCAAAGCGATATCCTGCCGATGTCAGAACTGACAGCAATTAAACAAGTCGGCAAATGGTCATTAAACTGATGTTGTGCCGCTGTCATTAATCCGACATGAATAAGAGATCTCAAATATGACGTCGGGCTAATATCGCGCAGATGTTGGAACTGGTAGCAAATTAAGAGGTCAGTCAAAGATTGCAAAATTGATGTTGGGCTTATGTTATTAAATATACATAAATATGACAGCTCAAATATGACGTTGGGTCAATGTTGTACCGATGTCTGGCGACCATTTGCCGGCTTGTTTCATTGCTGCCAGTTCTGACATCGGCAGGATATCGCTATGGCGTCATCATTGAGATGTCATATTCATGTCTAATCATTGACTTCGGCACAACATCAATTAAATGACCATTTGCCGAGTTGTTTCATTGCTGCAAGTTCTTACATCAGCCTGACATATTTATCACATTCATGTCTAATTAATAACATCGGACCGATATCAATTTTACTACCATTTACCGACCTCCTTAATTGCTATCTTTTCCGACATCGGCGCGATATTAGCCCGACGTCATATTGGAGATGGCATATTCATGTCCGACTATTGACATCGGCGCAACATCACTTTTATGATCATTTGCCGACTTGTTTCATTGCTGTCAGTTCTGACATCGGCAGGATATCGCATTGACGTCATCATTGAGATGTCATATTCATGTCGGATCATTGACATCGGCTCAACATCAACTTAATGACTATTAGCCGACTTGATTCACTGCTGCCCATTCTGACGTCGTAGGATTTCGGTTTGACGTCAAAATTGAGATGTCCTATTCTTGTCTCATTACTAACATTGTCCCGACATTAATTTCACAACCATGACTGACCACTGACTGAATAATTGATGTTGGGTCGAAATCGCAAAATGACGTTTGGCCAGCATTAAAAAAACAAAAACGCCGCGCTGATGTTGGGCTGGCGGACATTTTTACGTCGCGGCGACGTCGGATTTTTAATGTAGGCCCAACGTCGTCTTAAAACGACTTTTTACATTGGCCCAATGCTGGCACAACGTCAGGTGGCTAGCTGGGTAGCGACCTCTTAAATTGATACCAGTCCCAACATCGGCGCTATATTAGGTCGACCTCTTATTGGAGATGTCATATTAATGACATTGGGCCATTGTCAAATTTTGATGTTGGTCCAGCATCAAACATCGGGCGAACGTCAAGATTTGATATTGGGCCAACAATAAAAAATAACGTTGGGCTAATGTCGGGCTGGCGGACATTGTAATGTCGGGCCAACGTAAGAATTTGATGTTGGCCCAACGTTAGGATTTGATATTGGGCCATTGGCGGAAATTGACATTGGGCCAACATCACAGAATGATGTTGTGACAATGTTGGGCTAGTGGACATTTTAACCTCGCGCCCATATCATAATGTTATGTTGGTCCAATGTCATGAGTTGATGTTGGGCCATTGTCAGAAATTGACGTATCACAAAATGACGTGGTGACGATGTTGGGCTGGCGGACATTTTAACGTCGAGCCCACATCAGAATTTGATATCTGTCCTATGTCAGGATTTGGTGTTGGGCCATTGTCGGAAATTGACATTTGCCCGACATCGCAAAATGATGTTGGGACAATGTTAGGCTAGCGGACATTTTAACCTCGCGCCCACATCATAATGTTATGTTGGTCCAATGTCATGAGTTGATGTTGGGCCATTGTCAGAAATTGACGTATCACAAAATGACGTGGTTACGATGTTGGGCTGGCGGACATTTTAACCTCGAGCCAACCGCGATAAGCCGACATCCGGCCAACAACTTATGACATCGGCACGACGTCAGGTGGCTAGCTGGGTAGGCCAGCTAATCTGCCCCACTATATCCCAATTTCGGGTGCAGAATTTCAACGTTAAGAGTGCTGCTATTGTAGCAGCGTTTTACACCCGAATTGTTCCCTAATTTCTAAGTGTGTTGATGTTTGTTTTGTTTTATTTTCCTTTCTATTCCACAGGCCCTTGAGCGGGGAGGTTTAAGCACTCCTTATGTCGTTGACGGGAACAAAGCTTCAGCATATGAGGTAAGGATCAATACACAAACTCATCGTTGGTGTCTAGACTGTTCATAAATATGCAATAATAAGACTCTTTAACAGTTCTAGAAATGCCCCCCGATATGAATTAATAATTAAATCAATTTCCAATGTCATGGGAAACATGTAATACAAATAATTATGTATGTAAATACCAAACAAACGATCTACTTGTCTACGTGTTAGCTATCCAAATTTGCTAAAAACAACCTATAGGGTTAAATGTAAAGGGATAGTTCAGTTTCTATTTAGAGGGCCCTTCGAGAAATGCTTTTCTTTGTGAGATAATGTAAACAGTGAAAATGTGAAAGAGCACCCAATTTTAAAGACCGAATCACTTTTGTCAAAATCGGTTCACAAACATGTTAAACATCCATAAATATATGCGATTGGAATTTATTGTTGGGGACCAACTTTTATTCTTATAACCAAACGTCACATTCACATTTAGTTTAATTACAAATGAAACGTTATCACTTGATATGACTGGAGAGTGTCTTCTTAATATGTTAACGTTAATGTTAATGTTATGAAAACACCCTGTAATTTAGCCGTGTATATGTTTCACTACCATTTCAGCATCATTGAATTGTAGATGTTATGGTTGTTGTTGATAACTTACAAGTTTCAGTTAATACAATTCTGTTGGACCGAAACTGTGCTATCCCTTTACTAGCATTTTGATGAGAACTCAGGCTGTAATTATCATAATTACTGCAAAACACCATTTAAATTTACAGTATTTAAGAGTCATGAGTGACATGATTTATTGTTATAATTTATATTTGCTCTAGACTGCAGTCACCAGGAACCCAGTCCACAATCAACGAAACAACATGGATTATTTCTAGCATTTTTCCTGTCACGATCAATGATCAGCGAATCACCTGTTGATGTGTTGATTTGTACATAGTAATTTAAATTGTGTT
This sequence comes from Echinarachnius parma, assembly GCA_037951105.1. Taxonomy (NCBI): domain Eukaryota; kingdom Metazoa; phylum Echinodermata; class Echinoidea; order Clypeasteroida; family Echinarachniidae; genus Echinarachnius; species Echinarachnius parma. The sequence continues at coordinate 59,986 of JBAMJV010009433.1, forward strand.
ACTTGTTAAACATTTTTCAAAGGATACTTGAATTTTTGTTTACATGCATTAAAACTTATATAGGTATAGAAAAGTATTTTCATTAGCAGTAACCGGTCATACAAATTATGATAGCAGGATTTAGATGTATGACTAACTCCATTATGAGATTTCAATATTATCATAAGATAATGTAATATGTACAGTGTATATATCATCACTATAATCAAGAAACTGTAGGGCTAATGTCAAAATACTTAAATATTCTGCCTTGGGGGAAAGGGGGGGGGGGGGGGGCGGGGGGCACATGCCCCCAATTGATTTAGAATATATTGTCTTCTTTACAATGCAATTATGATATGTCATTTTCAGTATGTAACATGCGTATAATTATGTCAAACGTATTGTATTGTACTCTTGTATTCAATATTTTACTGACATATTTACTAATGTTAGCTTGTGTAATAAAGTTTGACCTGTATTGACTTATTCATGTAACTTGTGAATTGTATTTTTGGAAAAATTGAAGTTGTTTTTGTTTGTTGTTTTGTTCCATTTTCGGAAAGATCAATGTCCAACGTTTCATGAGGTTTGTGTTTTGCATTGGATTTTTGTGTTGCATTGGATACTTTCGTTCTAATTTGCATAAATACACATATTTCAATTTTTTTTCAAAATCATAAATCAGAAAATAATCAAGATATCAACAAGATATTAAGCAAAGCTCATTCTTCTTTTTTCCCTGTACATGTTGATACTAGATTTTTGAAAATTGAACCTTTCATTACTTTCTAAACCTGATATAAAAAAGAAATCCACCACCCCAAAATGTCACACAGTGAGTAGACATTACCACAAAGACATTACAAACACAGCTGCTTGAGATAATTCGTATTCATTACTATTGCCTTATTTATAGATCTATAATACTTGTCGGGTAATAATATGAACGTTTCACAGGATTTTCAAAATGAAATTGAATTATGAAAAAGGTGTTCCGTGCAAAGTCACACACGTGACTCGTGCCATTTGGCCCCTGAACTTAGGTAACGTAATCCTAATACAATATTTGTGTCATAATGCAATTCATAATATAGATCATGATACCTCGTATGCTTACTAAAATGAAAGCATCTTATCTCAAAATCTGTCATATTTCAGGTCACACACGTACAATTAATAACAATTAATAATTATTGTTTGCATGCATGTTAATGTTTTAATGAAAGAATAAATGAACAGTAACTAATATTGAATGCCAGAATTCTCATCAGTGTCTCAACTTTAGTCCGGGCTAAAAAATACGAAATTACCGGTAACCAGTTAAAGCGTTCCACGCCAGTGGAATTTCACTAGTCCATGGACGAGAGAACTGTAGTACCAGCTGATAGAATGGGAAACTGTTCTGGACCGATTATGTACGTATTGTAAAAATAAAGCCTGTGAGCTTTTTCATTATCTTCATGGAAACGAAATATTTGTTTAATCTGTATCTTATTTCAGGACTCTAGGGCCATACACAATGCACAAGAGATACAAAAAACTTCCAGTTTGTTCACGTTTATTTTTGTAGGTTTTGGCAATGTTACAAACTCATTCTGTGTCCCATCTTGCCCCCAAAATGTGGGGCAGGATGGGACACACTGAATTTCTCTAAATTGACTATAATTTCACAAAAGATTTGTCAAATAAGTCATGATTGGGTGTGATAGCGTAGCCTTACATAATCTTTACACATCATAATGTACATGTGTGAACTGTGTATCTATTTTGTTGGTTGACAAAAATGTGGCCCATCCTGCCCCACCTTCCCCTATACACACTCATTGAAATGGACACAGTTTCTTAATTTATAGTCAGAAGAATATACATATTGTGACTGATTAATTGCATGAAAATTAACGTGAATAATTATGCTACCCAACCACGCCCGAGAACAAAATACACTCATCAGCTATTTTCTGATTCAATATGGATAGAATCAATGCCATACTCATAATCAGCCAGGTCAAGGGTGGTATTTAACATCCGGTGCTATCGATAGTAGCGTTTCAATATTGTTTAACCTGTTCACGTTTGTTGTTATTAGGTGATACGTCTATTATACGGATAACCTGTTGATTTTGTTCGAATTTATATTAGGTGATACATAATATCATACGTTTGCATTATTTATTTATTATTCCATCGATTTTGTTCGTCGCATATCTCAAGATCGGATGAATCAATAGTTATGGATATTCACATGATGATAGATCATGATCTACCTTAGATCTGCAAACTTGTTTACCGGTTGTTGATTACAATTAATTGCCTTCGTTAAGCAAATTTGTAAAAGCCTTGGTTTCGATTGCGTCGTTCACCCTAAAGGGGACGTCAAAATTCAAAACCGGAGCGGAGCCCGCCCGAATTCTCTGCGAGTTCAAAAGGGCATTTTCGCCAGGAATACGGCCGGTGTATGCTCGATCACTGCGGGCTCCGCCGCATTTTGGGGGATGTCGGTCGACATTTGCAGGTCACCGAAACCTGCTCCCAATTGAACGATTTCCGCCCGACTCCTTTTGTTAACTGATGGGCGCCGGAATTCGTATCACTGATGTCTATTTAAGGATTCCCCCGAGCCCCGTCCAATATGTGATAGGGAGTGAAAAATACGCTCGACACTCTGGCGAACTGCAATTCAGCGACTCACTTGCGATCTATAAATTCGGCCGGGGTCTGTTTGATTTGTGACGCAGGCTTTACGAATTGATCGATTTTGGGCCCGCGTTTTTATACTTAAATTCGTGGTACAACGGGGCATGTTTAGCGGTTATGTTATTTTTCATCGAAGTATAGGCTATCTGGATAATGGCAGTATTACTAGATTTCCGTATTGATAATATTTATGTATGTACGTAATTATTAAATCCATTCAGAAATGTTAAACGTTCCGTATCCGATTACTTCTCTATATTCACAGTATCACCGTAAATAATTATTATGTTTTATAACGAATTTGTTAGCTCATTTAAACAATTGTACTCGTGTCAAGTTCTGAACATTTTAAAAGTAAACAAAACAATTTATATGAAATACCCTATTTCGGTCATCAATCTGTATTGTGATTTTGAGTTCATTGTATTATAATACATATTCGTGTTCTGTGTTTCTTTGCAATCGCTCATTATTGTTATAATTTGATCGTGTTCCATAAAAATCCAGTTGCAGAAAGAGATGCAATCGATTGTAACATTGCAAAAAGATAAAGATAAAGATAAAAGATAAAGATTCGTTGATAAAATTAAATGAAAAATTTGAAACTTTTGCTATAATATCGGGATTACAAATTAATCGAGACAAAACATATGTTTTGTTATTAGGCCCTCTTCATGGAAAAGAAATTGTAACTCCTTTTGGTACAAAAGTTGGGATGATTAAAATATTAGGTGTATATTTTTCTATGGACCCTGAAGTTCGAGAAAGAATGAATTATAAAGAAATTTTAAGTAAAATTAAACATTTATTAATATGGTGGAAACAGCGGGACTTGACCCTGATGGGAAAAATTCAATTGATAAAGACGTTTGTGATTTCTAAATTAATATTTGTATCTTCACTCACTCCAATTCCGCAAGGTGTAATAGAAGATTTGAATAGATTAACATTTGATTTTTTGTGGCATGGAAAAGATAAAATTAAACGGGAAGTTACTTTTTTGAATTACGAAAAAGGGGGTCTAAAAATGATTGATTTTCAATTATTTATTCGGACACAGAGAATAATGTGGATTAAGAGACTTTTTGAGGGGGAATCAATGATGGGATGGAAAAGAGTTTTTAAATTCTTGACTAGACAAGCAGGAGGTTTGTTGGTTTTCTTTTGTAATGTTTCATTTGATTTATTGAATTTGTCACTTCCGGGTTTTTACAGGGAAATGTTAGAAGCTTGGATAGGTTCAAAAGATTTTTTGTTAAAAGAAACTGGAAGCAGGAATCAAATTGTTTTTAATAATAGATATATTCGAATTAATGGACAAATTTATTATAATGAAACATTATTTTTGAAAATTTTTTATAAAATACATCATATAGTCGATAGCAAAGGAAGAATAAAATCTGTCAAGGAATTTATGAGACTAGGATTAGATAGGTCAGAAATTGACATAGTGAAACAGATTTTTGAAAATATACCATTTATATGGAAACAATTGTTAAGTAGAGATTATAATGTGATGGAAGATACTGCACTGAATTTGGAGTTTCGATTGAGTGGAAAAGATTATTCATTGTGTGATATAACTTCAAAATATATATATGATCATTTGTTAAATTTAAGATTAGAGAAGTCTTTTGCAGTTCGCAACATAGAACACTTATATAATGTCTTTGGAAAAGATAATGAAAATATTTTTGTACGCTCCCGAAAATCCACGCTTAATAGTTCACTAAGGGAATTTCAATTTAAATTACTATACAATCTTATTTATACAAAGAAACACATGTTTACTTTTCATATGGGGGATAGTAATTTATGCTCTTTTTGTCATAAAATGCAGGAAACATATGAACATTTGTTTTACTTTTGTGAAAAAGTAAGAATGATCTGGGTAGACTGCGGTAACGAGTTTGATTTAGAAGAATTAATAAATATAGATTGGAAAGGGGTCCATGTAGGAATCAAGGTTAGTAATGTAGGAAAAGATCAATTATTAAATCATGTTATATTGTTGATAAAAAGTATGATATTTGTTAATAGTAGAACGAAAGATTATCCTCCAACTATAAAAGATATTAAAGATACATTATTGAAAAATAAAGAGGAAGAAAGAAAGATAGCTGAACAGAGAGGAACATTGCAAATTCATTATAGAAAATGGAACACACTCTCTGACTAGGGTATGACACAGAGACACCATGTACAGAGTTCTTACTACCGCCTCCCCCCCCCCCCCCCCCTTTTTTTTTCTTTTTCTTTTTATCTTTCTTCTGTTAGTTCGCTATTGTTTCTCTGTTTTACTATAGATCTCTTTTTTTCTCAAACACTATGATTATCATTATATGTATAAGAACAGATTGTATATGTATATGTAATGCTGTACACAATTAGTTTGTTGTACTTATATGAATGATTTGTATTGTAAATTTACGTTGTAAATTTGTTTGAGAGAAAATAAAATACTATTACAAAAAAAAAAAAAAAAAAAACGTATTGCAAGTCAGATCATGTGACTAATTGCGCACATCTGATCGGTTTAAATGATTATGTTCTGACTTGCAATTAATTGCGACGTTACCATCTACATTGAACAAAGATTGCAACGATGCTCAAAATTTCAAACAATCAAATTAAAACAGATTATGTGTAAAAATGTATTATATAAGCAGGCTGGCCTTGCTCGTAGAATGTAGCATGTAGTATGTTATTTTTAGGATAAATCGTGGTTGGTTAATTAAAGTGACTAAGACGTCGTGCAAAATGACGATGTAAGAAATGTTTGTTTTGACACGAATTGGTAGTGTAACGTGTTGTGAACACACTGGGTGATTTCAAGTATGGTGTTTAAGGCTGGAGTTAGCGTTTATTAAACACAAATATCAGCCTTAAACACCATACTTGAGATGAATTCATGTTAGGATGGTGTACAGTGACATTTATTTGTAATTTTAAATATGGTGTTTATAAAGGCCGGTGTTAGTGTTTAATAAACACTTACACCAGCCTTAAACACCACATTTGAAATCACCCACTTACCAACTTGTAGTCGGTGTATTGTGTTATGTTTATTTTACGAAATGTGTTTATTGTAAATATCAAAGTAACTAAATCGCATATATTCATTGTCTATGTCTAATCTTCTCACCTTCTCACCCTGACGCCTGTAGGCCAGTTGGCCTGTCAGTTAGCAGCCTCGTAAAACTCCTCCACTTCGTCCGGTCAAGTGTCAATGCTTTGACTTTCTGGAAGTTGCTCTCCTCTTTCTGGGTGATTTCTCTGATCTGATCCTCCCATCTTTTTCTCGGTCGGCCTATTGGTCTTTTCTTTCGTGGTTTCCAGTCGTACATTCTTTTTGTGTCCCTTGCATCAGGCATCCTCAAGACATGTCCATACCATCTCAGTTGGTTCCTTTCGATGATGGTCAGAATGGATTCCACTGAGAGTGTGCTTCTGATGTTTTCATTTCTTATTCTGTCTCTTTTGGTTACACCATGAATGAGTCGTAGTACTCTCATCTCTGTAGCTTGAATTCTGCTTTTGAGTTTTTTTAGTTAGGATCCAGGTTTCACTACCATACAGCAGGACTGGTCTTAATATGGTAGTGTACATGCATGCCTTGACATCTTTCGGTATCTTCCTTTCCTTGAGGAGGGGGTACAGTGCATTCACATTCCTTGTGAACTTGGAAATTCTGTTGTTAATTTCATCTTCCATCAAGTTGTTTGCTGTTATTTTGCTGCCTAAATAGGTGAAGTTTGTGGTTTGCTTCAAAGTCTGTCCATTCACATTGATTTCGCCTTCTTGCATTACCCTGCTCACTTGCATGTATTCTGTCTTGCTGTAGCTCAGTTTAAGTCCTGCAGCAGTAAGTTCCTGGTCCCATTGGTTCATGATAGATTGCAGTCTGGACTGGCTGTCTGCGGTCTGCGCCAAGTCGTCTGCATAGCCAAAGCGTTCTGCTCTGTGGTCCTCCCTCTCTATTTTGACTATTACATGGTTGAGGTTTGTAATGAACAGGAGTGGTGAAAGGACACTCCCTTGTCGTACACCCGTGTTGATGTCAAAATGCTTCTTTCCACCAAGTACTGTGCTCCTTTGGTTTGTGTATGTGCTCTTGATGGCCCTGAGAAGTCTGCCGTTGATCCCTGTCTCCTCTATCACCTTCCACATTTTCTCCCTTGGGACTCTGTCGAAGGCTTTCTCTAGGTCTAGGAAGCAGATGTGCTGATCAATGTCATATTCCCAGCTTTTCTCAAGCAACAGTCTCAAGGCCGCAATCTGGTCTGTTGTTCCTCTTCCTGGTCGAAAGCCACACTGGCTCTCAGACAAGACCTCTTCTACTTTGTTTCTCATTTTTCTTTCCAGTATCCTCTCATATAGTTTCCCAACGTGACTCATGAGTGATATCCCTCTGTAATTCTTGCATTCTAGTGGGTCTCCCTTGTTTTTGAAGATAGGACAGATCACTGATTGGTTCCACTCTTCTGGAACTGTTCCTTTATTCCACGCATGGTTAAACAGGTCAAGTAGGATGTTCTTCAAGGGATCACCTCCTGCCTTGATTGTTTCAATCGGAATCATGTCGGGTCCTGGGGCTTTGTTGTTCCTTGTAGAGTTGATTGCTGCTTCCAGCTCAGCCATTGTTATCTGGTCTTCAGTTGTCTCGAGATCAACTAAAAGATCAGGTTGTTCAGGTTGGGTGCGTGTGTCTGGTTCTTCCTCTCCTTCCACATTCAACAGCTCCTTGAAATACTCTATCCACCTGTCTAGGATATTACTTTGGCCTGTAATAATTTCCCCAGCTTTATTCTTTAGGCTAGTGTTCTTTAATTTATCATCATTCCTATTCTTGTAGGCCTTTGCCATACTATACAGCAACTTTTTGGTTCCCTGTACATCTTCTTTTAAGTCTGTTCCTATTTGTTCCCACATTTGAGTCTGGGCCCTCTTCTTCACCTGGTTGACATAATTACGCTGATTCACATAAGCTGTTCTATTCTCTGGCGTTCTTTTCTTCAGCCACTGTCTGAAGCATTCATTCTTCTTGTCAACTTCTGCTTCTAGCTCTTCTGTCCACCAGCCAGTCTATTTCTTTTTCATGTTTCCCACAACTGTCATTCCAACCTCATTTTCCTGAATTTCTTGTAAGCAGTTTTTCAAGCTATTCCAGTGTTCATCAATGGTATCCCCCTATTCTCTGGCGTTCTTTTCTTCAGCCACTGTCTGAAGCATTCATTCTTCTTGTCAACTTCTGCTTCTAGCTCTTCTGTCCACCAGCCAGTCTTTTTCTTTTTCATGTTTCCCACAACTGTCATTCCAACCTCATTTTCCTGAATTTCTTGTAAGCAGTTTTTCAAGCTATTCCAGTGTTCATCAATGGTATCCCCCTTGATATTGTTTCCTTCCTCGGCCAACCTCCGTTCGATCTTTGCTTTAGCGCCCTCCAAATTCTCTATTTTCAGTTTCTTCCTCACCGTTTTCTTCTCCACAGATGGTAAGTGTATTTTCATCTTCCCTTTGACCAGTCTATGGTCCGAGTCGAGTGATACAGATGGGATTGCCTTGACGTCACGGATGATGGATTTCTTGTTTGTCAAGACAAAGTCAATTTGTGATTTCTGGTCATATTGTCCAATATTTGAGTTGTATCTGTACCATGTGTATTGGTGGCTCTCCCTGTGCGAGAAGTATGTGTTCATCACAGAAAGGTTGTTCCTCACACAAAAGTCAATAAGTAGTTCCCCTTCCTCATTTCTTTCTCCTACGCCAAATTTGCCAATCACGTCTTCAACGGGATCTTTTCCGACGTGACCATTCAAGTCTCCCATGATGACGATGTCGCTGCCGTCTGGTGTGATGTCTATAGTGTCTTGCAATTGTTCGTAGAATTCGTCTTTCTCTGCCCTTGACCTGCCTTGTTGGGGGGCATATACTTGAATGAAAGTGACTTTGTAACTGTTTATATTTAATGTCACTAGTAAAAGACGATTATTCACATATTTTACATTCTCAATATACTGTGAGAAAGCTGGGTCAAAAATGACCCCTACTCCATGTCTAGTGTTCTCTTCGTTGCCAGAGTAGATCAGTTCATAGTCGTCATGAACTATTTTCCTTCCATTTCCTCTAATCCTAGTTTCAGCTACTCCCATGATTTTTAGCCGACGTTCTCTCATTAGTTTAACTAACTCTTCAGTCTTTCCTCGCATGGTACCAGCATTTATAGTACCTATGCTAGCATATCCAGAAGCCTTTGTCCAAGTCGGTTCAGTCGATTTCCGTGTGGTCCGTCCAATTCGAGGCTGCTTGCGTTGTTCTTGAGCGAATCTACATCCACCGCCGACGTGCTAGGCCTGTCACGGTTTCACCGCTGTCGTTAGCATTACCCAGGGGGCACCGCGTGGAGGTGACAGTCGGACTTAACCCCCCTAATCTATGTCTAATATGTCACATATTCGTTATAATTTTGTTAATATGAACATTTGGCTTTAGATTATCACATGTGTTGGTAGAATATTTTTATATAACCGATTCGTACTTATCGTCTACTATTATTCAGTTCGTTGTTTATCCTGATGTGTAAATTACGTGTAATCCTCCAATGTAAACCAAACAAATATCCAAAATATCATAATAAATCATGAAGGAGTAAAGGTATATCACAGCGTGTAGGCTTTGTTTGTGGTTGTTAATAAATGTTTGATTCCTTGTGGTATATTCTTAGATTTTCAAGCGTTTAGAATACATTTTGATTTATTATACAAATAGTGCATGGTTTGGAGTTAAAGGAGAATTCCGGACGAGTTTAAACAAAATACAGTATATTGGAAATAAATCTAGGGATGTGCTTGAATATTTTCAGGATTTGACTCTCTTTGGTTGATTTCTAAGAGATTTTTCTAATGTCATTAACTCTGAGGAAATAATAAAATTTACTGCACACAATCATGAGACCCTTAAGTGCGTATCTCACCGACGGAGACGTCGCCGCGACTGCCGCGACTGATCAGTCGCGGTAGTCGCGGCGACTCGGGAGACCCGAAAATGGTTTGCAATCTCACCAAGGCGAAGTCTCGGAGACGTCTCCGCGACGTATCCATGGGAGCAGGAACAAACTGTACCAAATGATAAAGAACTCAGTCACGTGGTCTCTAAAGTGGGTCAAGCAACGTCAAGTAGTGTCGCGGAGACGTCTCCGCAACGTATCCTCTCAGTCGCCTTGGTCTCCAGTAGGTCGCGGCGACGTCGCGGCGACGTCTCCCCAGTCGCGGACAAAATTAGTCTCCGCGACTGATGGTCGAAAATCGAACATGTTTGATTTTCCCGCGACTCCCCGGAGACCCGGCTAGTCTCCAGGAGACGTCGCGGCGACGTCGCGGAGACGTCTCCGCGACCAGCGGAGACTGAGTCGCCAACTAGTCGCCAACTAGTCTCCAGCCCGGTGAGATACCACATTTACGTAGCACCCTCACTTTGCTCAATTTCTTGAGTAGGCTTGAATCCGGTGCCACTGTTGTGATCACTGCATGTGTCATTCATAATAGCCGGTCATGCAGAGCCAGCAAATTCAATAACCACGTTTACAGGACTTTGTGTCTATTCAAATTCCAATGAAAGCCAAACGTGTTACAATTTCGGGCAGGCAAGTATTTTCAAACGGTTCAACAATGAAGTAATGCTCAAATGCACGGTTGAGTGGCGCATCGTGGACTAAACTATTCATGATCGAGCATTGTATTGGTCCGATCAAAAGAACACATTCGCTGCAGTGTAAAAACATAGATAGCCGCATAGTGAGGGTCGCACGTCACAAATTGGTGCATTGTGGGATAGAACAAGCTCGCTCGCGAATTTGTGTCATTAAAATTTCAAAGCCAATTATAAGAACCCACAATCATACTTTTTTCATACAAAATTGTGTTTATTGACCTAGAATATCTGTCTTTCAATCATTAGAAGCTTGAAATCGTGTGGAAGTCCACTTTAAATATATCAGAATATAAAGACCAAAACATTTGGAATGTAATGAGTGCATGTAGTATTTATTGAGGCTGAGTGCAATTACACGAGTGAAATTCTCAATTCAGAGGTGTGTATTGTAAAATATGCAATGACATAAATCATGTACTATTTGTTATACTAGAGGGCCGTGCCTGTCCCATGTGGTATACAAAACATCTCGATCATCTGGCGCATATATCGGCTATTCACAAAATACTACTGTGAACTCGACGCTTTATGTTCTAGCGCCCTCACTCGACAAACAATATACATGATTTTATTTTGTCATCGTGATTTTGAAAGGATCTAAGTATTTTGAGATCCTTTCAAACACGATGACAAAATACAATCATTTACTCAAAAGGCCCACAAAATCAACTTCCTTTTAGTGTAATTTGATACTCTTTCACCATTACTTCCCTAAAGGTAAAAGCAATCATCACCGGACAAAATGGTGGTGCCAATTGACCTTGCTAAATTTAGGAGACTTCTCTCCATTCATATTATTAGGCCTTGGGGGTGTTTCACAAAGATCCTAAGTTGAACGTATCTCTAAGTTGGACCTAAAAAGTATGGGAAACCATTAGTTTCTTTGAACAATTGTTGTAAATGTCCCTTTTCAAAGGCATAACATGTTGATTCAAACCATTGATATTTTCTATTATCAAGAAGATTTTATGTTCTTGATGCAACATATATGAATAGTAAAAAAATCCTGTTTTGTTGCTTTTGAATGTATTGTATTCTAACGCTACAAATGGCTTTCCATAATAGTTAAGTCCAACTTAGAGTTAAGTTCAACTTAGCATCTTTGTGAAACCCCTTGTTTGTTATGTTTTTTTTTTTAATTGCGCCTTGCCCAGACTTCCTATTCAAGAGGGTGAACAGACATTTAATTTGATACATAACTTGGCAATTTTGGCCTACTGGATCCCATGAAATCCTTATGTGAACATACCCAAATTTGACTAATTATTACGGCGACAAAAGATGCTTGGAGCGGCCATGTTCTTGTAATTACCCGACATGCTTTGCAAACTCTTACGTATGTGCTTAGGGCCGAACAAAAAGCTTTTCACTGATTTGGAGACTCGTCAAAGCATGGACAAGTATTCAAACAATGGTTTGAATTGGTGTTATTGAAATGCAGTAATGCATATAATTGACCGTAGTCCGCACACACCTAATAATGGCGGCCTCTGACCAGCGTTCGCGTGAATAGTGGTGTACCCGATAGTATATTCACATATTTCTTCCAAAGCAGAATTCTGAGTCGGGGTAATGTTACGCATAATAAACAAGCATATTACGATGAATAAAGCAGGATAAACTCTATTCTAGAGTTGCATTGCCCTTTAACAGAAAAACGCACTCTGAGGCATTCCTATACCCAGATCATTGAATTCTCTTTGAGAAACTTCGAAGACAAATAGCGTGCATTATAACGCTGTTATAATGAACATAACCACGCAAATAAAATAAAGTGTCATGCATCGAAAGGTGGTAACATGCTAGACTATAAGACATCCGTAAATCGCTAAAATATCAATGAAAATCTTTCGAACTCATTTGGACACAAGCACTTAAAAAGCGAGAGTGTCTATGTTCCGTTTCTCTGACAGTAAGGGACCTGTTAAAATTCTAGGACATGACCAGCTACGCCTGGATAAAAGAAGGGCCGCTAAGAAAAGTTTGACGAAATGAAATACGACTGGTACGACATTTGTAAACTCGACAAGTTCAAAATGAAATACATGTAGTTAATTATAAAACGATCAAAACATTGTACATTGTATATTTGTAATTGTAGTATTGAAAGTGCTCGATTATGACTTGTATCGTATTTAGCTTTATGACACACAAAGGAAGCCCCCTATACATAATAATTCTCTATCATATTTGAATGTCAAGGAAAATTAATTTTACGCCACAATAAAACAAAAAAACCTACATAGCTCTGTGATGAAATTTACTCGCCCAAATAATGAACGGACGTCAGACCCGTGCAGGGAACACGAATCGGTGTTTGTACATGGATACAGCTTCCATGAATCATTGCTTGCTATCACAATCATTGCAATGTGTGATATGTGATTTCCATCTACGCATTGGTATAGTTATAAAAAGAGCCTTGTTAAATACCAAACCCCGCCCAACTCAACTGCCCAATACAATAAACAGTATACATCAATCATACTTACTACTAAACAATTTGCAAATCATGTGATTAGCCCTCTGACAAACGATGGATCGAAATGAAACTGAACTTAATCTCCAGGTATATAGACCGGAAGACCGGAAGTTAATAATGAACAATTCCCTTGTTGGAAATATGTGGCAATTAAACGACAGTCAGGGTAGCGTAATTTATGATTTACGTCCATTCTGATTTCGAAAGTACTATAATATTTCTAACCTAGAAATGATTAGAGGAAACAAGTGCATGAATATTAAAAGGGACCACCAGGCAAAGACCCACACATAATTATATGTTTCTCTTTGTGATATCAAATAGATGTGCGACACTTTACAAGAGGTTGTGTAATTAATAAACAATACAACTAATTACCACCACTTACGGAACCAATATGGCTTCATGGTTCCGTATGCGCTAAACGTCTGCGGGTGTGTCACTTATATTCATGCGTACGTTAGGAGACATTATATAACACCTTACAATTTATCTATTGTCTAAGAATTAGGAACTACGGACTGTTCTGCAGAACCATATATAAATGTTTGTTACGGATTGAGCAACATTTTCTACAGCTGGTGCTAGAGTAGATTCCTAAAAGTTTTTACTTGTATTTGTTGTTGCGTTGGTTCCCTTAAAGGGTACCACAAACCAAAAATAATATTCTTATAAATGAAAGGTAACATATTTAGTAATCCATTCCATCAACAAGTTCACAAAGATATATGTTTTCAGAAAAAATATATAATTGGAACACGTATCACCATTCTAAAGCATGCGTTCATGGGTCTGCATTTACCAATGACGCGGAAAGGGCGAGGGGGGGGGGGGGGGGGACAGCGGTCGACGTGCCGCCGGGGCCCAGGGGGCCACAGTTCTTCGGTTCACCCCCCGCTCTCGCGCCAAAGAAAAATGAGAAGTACGAGTAACACCAAACACAAGTAAAAACGGCGTAGAATTAAGGGTTCATGTAGCTTTATTAACGAAATAAGAATTAAACAGCAAATTATATCTTCTGAGCTGGGCGAACTGAAAACTAACGAAGTGAAGAGAACTAAAACATGGAGCTGCAAATTGCTTCTTCTCCAACGAAACTCAACTTAAACTCTTCCCTCCTATAATTCAAATCTCCCGCCCTTTATGGGCGATAAACCTCATCACTTTGACGCAATGCGCGACATTAATCCACCCCTTTTAATTCCCTTATTTTGGAACTTCATTAATGAGTATGAATGCTTCGTAAATCGTTCTCGGGAATACTGCACGTGGCAAAATACGATACACACACATTAACTCACACATAACACATTCGTATAGGCCTACATACGCACAAACACACACACATACACCTCCACAATCGGACCCATCCAATCATAATCCTGGATACAACCCACGTGCATCATTCAACAACACCCACATTCCAAGATCCACCCAAGTCACGCCCACCAACAGCATCTCCGAGAACGAGACAATACCCAAGCATTCTTACTGATTTTAAACAAAGACCCGTGTCTGCAACCCGCGTCACCATAATTATATCACAACGAAATACCCCCGTGCGCGAAGCTCCCAAAATATCCAAAGTATTTGCCTACTAATTACCATCCTAATGTAGCTCTCCATTAACCCAGGCAGAGCCAGAATCCCGTTCCGCTACAACTCTCCCCTACTAACAAGATCTTTTCCACAAGATCTTAGTTCAGTCTTGCCCAGCTCAGATAGAAAAACATCATTTGAATAACAACTGTACACATACGTCAATGTGACAACAATCAATGTTTATACATTACTGACGTTACACATTAGGGGTGCTTGGGTGCGGAGCGGTAACTGGACATCCCTGATCGTTACCTCTCCCCCCATGCAACCCGGATGCGTCCGTATAATGAGTATATATACCAGAACTGTACATTTCCCTGCTCTGTACGTTAAAATCAAACATTTAACCGTTTCAGGAATCACCATCCAATGATCCCAGCATTATCGTAAAACTTTCCTTTTAACTTCCTCCCCCATAAATCTTCCCTTAGCCATAAAATATAACAACCCTCAACAATAACATCCCCTTCTTGGAGAAGAGAGCTTCAAATTGAAACCCTATATATAATTACTATCTCAGCAATTTACACATCCGCTTCATTTTCCCGAAACGGCCTAAATTTATATCTTTCTAATCCAAACCCACCGTGTCATTATGCTCTTTTCCATAACACACCATATTCAATATACACTACATATCGTATACCCCCCTTTTCCTTTACCAAACCAATATATATACTAGCATAAATAAATCGAAAGCCAGCCCAGCTTAACAAAAATACGTCTTATTTCCTACTGTATATAACTTTTCTTATTTACTTTATATACTATACTAATTTATACTACTTATATTTACTTATACTATTATTTTAATCCACGTTCCTCAACCAACACGTTCCTTAACCAGGAGCGCATATTATATATTATTATATCAAGGTACTAATAATTTGGCCGCTCACTGATTCCGACGGCACCAAAGAACTGGATCTCCCAGCCTTCCTCCCCCTGGACGTCGGAACCAGAGAGACACCAAATTATCGAACCATCCACCATCATCGGTGCAGAAAACAGACACCTTTTAAAATATTTTCCTAAGTCAACCAAAAACGAAACCATCTACCATCACCAACACAAAAAAAAAAAAAACACCTTTTAAATTGTTACCCAAATTCCCCATTACCACGTACTAACTGCCAGTACACACGCCCAATACCACCAAAATATTGAACCACATTTACAATCTTATTCCCGGGTCCGCCCTATTTCTCCGTACCTCCCCTACTATATGCGTGTCCACTCCCCCTGAATGAAGCACATTTAAATTCATCACCATCTTTGTCCTCTTTTCTATTTTCATATATAAAAATAAAACATTACAAACTCCCAATCAAAAACTACCTAGTACATAGCCCTTTATACCATCTTAAACAACCTCAAATTCCCAATCTTAAATATTCCCACTTCCTAAAAAATTAATAACACACTGCCCATCCTCCCCTACTTAAATTAAGCAAGTCTCTAATCCTAAAACCTAGCGTATGTATCCCTTATCCTAACAAATTAATCTGCACTTTTTGGCTTTTATATATTAATCTTTTCCAAATTATCTTTTATGGTAGCCCGTGCCGCACCACCATTTTCCTCCCTCACCTGGCCGGCCCGGGTGGGGGAAGGCATCCATTTTTCCCGACCCTAATATGACCCTGCTGGCGGGCGACCTTGAAAGTAGGGGCAATTAGCCCGGTAATGCCCTAATTCCCTGCAATTCCAACATACCATCGGCCCCCCTCCAATTGGACTACCCTTTTGCCGCTGACTATTCTTTGGCGGCTGTTCATTATCACCCTTGCGATAGGGACATGCAGCACGTGTATGTCCCTTTCCTTTACAGCACCCACATATCGAATCACGGTGGCAGTCAATACGTTTATGACCCTCTTCCTTGCACCCCCAACATATCATACCCTTTTCTGTCTTCCTATACATTATCTATTAACCTACCATACCCTTTATACGGCTGCTAACTATAAAATGTCCGTAATTTTATTCAAATTTGCCTCAATTTCCCGAAGCAAAAATGGAACGGCTGCCCTATGCAGAACATACAATACCCCGACTACCTAAGAAGAAGAATAGTTAACAATGATTAGCACTAATGAAAACATGTATACAAATAAAGTAGGCCATACATTCATTCACAACCACACCAAATAACACTGAAAATACAGGTTATATTAAACTCCAGTTCATTTCACCCGTTCGGCAGACCGAACGCGTGGTTTCAGAATCCATGCAGTTCATATATTATATAAAAATGATATCAAAAGTCGATCCACAAAACGTGAATGTCTCCTTTTTTGTTTCGGTTAAGCCGAAGAAAAGGATCTTTTATATTTTTTTTATTCATTGTTTAAAGTTCTCACCACCCGCCGTGACGTCCTAGGCGGCGGCTCCTTGGTCCATCCGATCCCCCTTGAACCCGGCGGAAAAGCTTCGTTGTGGCTCCGGCTGCGATGTCCTGCTGCGATGTCCTGCTGCGATGTCCCACTGCGAAGCTCTGCTTCTGCCGAGGTCGAGGACGACTGCACCCCCTTCCCCCCGGGGGGTACCCCGTGGTAAGAGCGGCCTCCGGCTTCCTGTCGGCGCGTCCACCGTCACGTCGATCCCACTATGCACCAGCTCAGGGTCCAAGCACGTTG
Organism: Echinarachnius parma; assembly: GCA_037951105.1. Lineage (NCBI taxonomy): Eukaryota > Metazoa > Echinodermata > Echinoidea > Clypeasteroida > Echinarachniidae > Echinarachnius > Echinarachnius parma. The sequence goes on from JBAMJV010009433.1 coordinate 77,095, forward strand.
GCACTCCCTGTGCCTAGGCCACCGTTGTAAGTCAATACTATGCCGGCCAGTCGACCGGAGGTTTCAGTCTCGTCTTCGTCACCCCAGACGATCCCCTGGTAGATGAGGCCCGCGCTCCTACACCGTCGGCGCGTGCATCGAAGAATCTCCCGGAATGGTGGCCTGCCACTCCGTCGCCGTATAAATTAAATCGGAATTGTTCTCGAAGAAATTTCCGGCGTACGATTCGCCCATGCCAGCGCCGATACCATACACGTAAGTCAGAGGCAGGCAGTACGCGTGCGGTTAAAACGATAGCGTGGCTCGCCACCTATGAATACTGTCCCGTGAGAGTTTATTTTATATATAATTAAAGCCAAAATCGTAAACGGAAGATCGAGTTAGAGTTCGACGTCGATTTAAACCCCTCTCAGGCCTCCATCTGACGCGGAAAGGGCGGGGGGGACAGCGGTCGACGTGCCGCCGGGGCCCAGGGGGCCACAGTTCTTCGGTTCACCCCCCGCTCTTGCGCCAAAGAAAAATGAGAAGTACGAGTAACACCAAACACAAGTAAAAACGGCGTAGAATTAAGGGTTCATGTAGCTTTATTAACGAAATAAGAATTAAACAGCAAATTATATCTTCTGAGCTGGGCGAACTGAAAACTAACGAAGTGAAGAGAACTAAAACATGGAGCTGCAAATTGCTTCTTCTCCAACGAAACTCAACTTAAACTCTTCCCTCCTATAATTCAAATCTCCCGCCCTTTATGGGCGATAAACCTCATCACTTTGACGCAATGCGCGACATTAATCCACCCCTTTTAATTCCCTTATTTTGGAACTTCATTAATGAGTATGAATGCTTCGTAAATCGTTCTCGGGAATACTGCACGTGGCAAAATACGATACACACACATTAACTCACACATAACACATTCGTATAGGCCTACATACGCACAAATACACACACATACACCTCCACAATCGGACCCATCCAATCATAATCCTGGATACAACCCACGTGCATCATTCAACAACACCCACATTCCAAGATCCACCCAAGTCACGCCCACCAACAGCATCTCCGAGAACGAGACAATACCCAAGCATTCTTACTGATTTTAAACAAAGACCCGTGTCTGCAACCCGCGTCACCATAATTATATCACAACGAAATACCCCCGTGCGCGAAGCTCCCAAAATATCCAAAGTATTTGCCTACTAATTACCATCCTAATGTAGCTCTCCATTAACCCAGGCAGAGCCAGAATCCCGTTCCGCTACACGAAGACTACTTTGCCAAGAGCGAACGAATCGTCCGAGATTCTATTGTCTCAAAACGTACGCGTGAATAGCATTGGCGCACTTGCAAATGTTTGGCCGGTACGGAACCAGGAAATGATAGTGGTTCCGTAAGTGGTGGTAAGTAATTGCTTTGTTTATGAATTACACAACCTTTTGCCAAATGTTGGGTATATATTTGATATCACAAAATGGTACCAAAACATATAAGTATGTGTTGTTCTATGCCTGGTGGTCCCCTTTAAGACTGTAACATACGAATCCGTACGTTTGACAAAAAACACACATTTCATTTCATTTCCGATCATCTCTAACAAAGTATTTACAAGGTAGCATATGATCATCAAATACTGTGCTAATTTTTGTATAAACACGTTACTTATTTACTAGATTAATTTATGTTTCTAAATTGTTTAGTGTATTTACATAAAATGCAAAGTGAATGAACTTACTCACTTTCAAGTTACGAAGTACTTACGAAATATGCATACATGTACGAGGGGCGTTCAAAAAGTTCATAACCCGACCGTGATGGAGCAGGACGTTGTGTTAAATAATGTTGATTTGAAAATTATGAAAAGCCATTTGTAGAAATACAATAAAACTTATTCAAAAGCAAAGGAATACAAGTAAAGTATTTAAGACTTTCAAACAAAAATTAACATGAATTCCGCAAGGTTTCTTGATAAGTATGGACACTGTTGCCCAATTGTTTTTTTTTTTTTTTGTTAGATCCTTCTTCATTCTTTTTTCATGTTTGTTTGTGCCGAATTAATAATTTTGAAATTAATATAATGATTATATAATGTGTCCAATCTACCAATGTACAAAAAATGGTTGCATAAATTTGCATTAATTAATTTAGCCTGTTGTTTTAAGCTTTGAACGGTATGACCTTTGATGATTTGCCCCTTCTCTTTCCAAAGCGTATGTCAAGTCATCGTCAAATCATCGTTATGGTCATTTCTCAGAGTTGGCTGTAACATTTTTAACCAAAGTTTGGCTACACACAAAATGATGTTTGCGCTCCACCAGAAGCAATGTCCACTATTTCGTTGGGACATCGCAGGTTACGGTCTCTCAAATCCTCAAACATAATCGAGAGAGCGGTCATAAAGCCACGGGAATCTCTAGGATTTTCAGGAACTTCAGGATTTACTTACACTATCTAATTAAGAAAAAAACATTGATTGTCAAAAAACTATTCTGGTGGTATCAAAGGGTTGTACTTTAAATTGACCGTTACAACCTTAGTAAGTTCGTTCCAGAAGTAGTCATGCCCCCTGACATCTTCGGGCCATCTCATATACGGTCTGCGGTCGCTAAGATACAAGCGAACCAGGTACGGGATCTCGTCCTCAGGAATATCCTCTAGAAATATGACGACGGTGTTTTCTGTCAGCTCGTCATTCACGTGGTCCATGGCGGTGCGGAATTTGATGAGAAACCAGTTGTCCCGGACAGCACTTCTGCTGAGGAGCATGATGGTCTTGAAGCTATTCTCCACGGCGTAGTGAACTGCCTCCAGGTAGTGCATACCAAGGGTGAGGTCCTCGTCACCAAAGGAATACCTGTCATAATCAGGAAGACGTTCAGCTAAGGTAGGTCGCAGGTGCTCTCTGGCCCACACCTCGTCGTCTTCAGTAAACATGATGTTGAGATCAAAGACAAACTCGCCGTGTTCTCGTGCGTCTTGCATTTCCCTGTAACCTATAATTGCCATTTTAACGAGGAATAGTTTGTATCTGATCAACCATCTGTTGTGGAAAGCGAGCAGGAGACCAATTAACAAGGCAAGAGCAACGAAAGGGAGGGTTGACATGAGTACAATGTTTGGAACGCAATATTTATTCGGATCAAAATTCAACAAAGGCTTTCCTCGCAATTGGCTCAGGGAATCGACCGAGCAAAGGGTTTCATTTTGGTGTAGAAACATTCCAGAAGAGTTGGCAAGGTCGTGCAGCCAGTCATAGTTGCACTGACAAGCTAACGGGTTTCCAGAAACATCGATGTAATCCAGATCATATTTCATCAGAGTGTTCCATGTGCTGCGATTGAATGTGACCAACCGATTATTTGACATTCTCAATTTCTTGAGAAGTGGGACATTTTCCATGGCTCCTTCCTCAACAAACATGACTGTATTATCATTGATGCTAAGAGTGTCCAGAATCGGAAAATACTTTAGCGCATCGTGTGTGATGAGGCGCAAATTATTCCCGTTCAAGTTCAAATAAACGAGAGAGTGCAGTCCCTGAAAAACCATCGCAGTAAGACTCGAAATTCTGCAGTTGTCCATTTTCAGTTTAGCAAGCGCCGAATTGTCCTCGAAAACCCTATCTCGCAAATTTTCCAGAGGGTTGTTGCTCAGATGCAGCTCCAACAGATTGGTTAATCCTTGGAACAAGGATCTACTAAAATACGAGTCCCAAAGATTTTCTCCGTTGAGTTCCGAGTGACTGACGTCAATGAATTCTAGCTTTATTGTTTTGTTAAACGTTTGGCCTGGTAGGAAAGGGTAGGGTGCGATGAGGTCAGCAGCATGCAATGTTGAAAGACCAGACGACAGGCCAAGCTTTGCTATAACCGTTTCCGTAACATCAAGTATTTCAAGGCTCTCAAACCCGTCATACGAGACTAATTCTAACCAATACAGTTCACTATTAAAGCTAAGGTTCAAGGACTTCATATGGCTAAGGCCACGTAACTGATAACCATGAAGTTCTATTAGTTTATTCTGCGACAGATCCAGATACTCCATATCACTTTCCCATGTGGTATTATGTGGATTAACATTCATTATCTGGTTACCGCTCAAAAACACATTTCTTAGACGTGGCATTCCTAGGAAATATTCTGGTTCGATATCTTTAATGAAATTTCCGGTTAATATCAATCGAATACAGCTTAGCCCATGGAATACGTTCTTATATAGATGTAGATCGCCATTCCTTTCGATATATAGTGTTGACATTGGGTGATCAGATAAAGGTCTGAATACATCGACTGGAAAGCCATCACGCAGCTCCATGTCAACAAAAAAGAGCGTGGTTATAATTGACCGTGCAACACCAGTTGTAAGGTTAAACAACATCGATGCAGTTGGAGCGAACTGCATGCCTAGCCCAAGTGTGTGGACAGGCAATTTTCCTATCATGCCTTCCGAAATGTACCGGATCGGATTATTGAACAGCCCAATTGTTTCAGTTGGACAATCCAACATGAATTTATCTCTAGTCAGATCTCGAAACTTGTTACCGTAGAGTGTTACTCGAATCAGTCCTTCTGTTTTACATCCAGACACATTCAAGGAGCTTAGACGGTTGACCGATAAATGAAGATATCTCAAATTTGGGAAATTGTACATTAAATCGTTCGGCAAATCTTCCAGGTTGCATGCAGCCATGTTTAATAAAACGAGCTTATCAAGGGGTTGGAATGGGACACTGTTTGGTATTTGCAGATTGACATTTCCATTCAGATACAATAACTCCAGATGTTTGAGAGGCTGGAATGCTGCTGATTCAATCGTTTTTAGTTTGTTACGCATCAAATTCAAAGTTACCAGATCGGGATAGGGTTCAAACGAATTGTTGAATAGAGTGGTAATCTCGTTGGAATCCAAGTTTAATTGTATTGTATTGTGTGGACAATCCCTTGGAACACGTCTGAGGTGCCTGCCTTTACACGTCACTGATTTATCACCCTGGTTCCACTTACATGACGTTCGGGTGAAGCGACCTTTCTGTGTCTCGAGCAGCTCTAACCGACCAGAAAGGGATTCTTTGCCGCTACTGATAGATGTGTACGCCCCTTCAACTCCACACATCGCCATTATGAGTATAAGGTAAACGTATCTGTATGCATGATCCATTGTTCTATCGGCATTCGATGATATCTTGGAATTAAAACAGGAAAAATTACCTAAAGTTACCCCAGATGGTTTAAATCAATATAATATGAATAATGAAAATATTAAACAAGATTAAAGGCTTGTTTTAAAGGGACGTGTACACATTCTAGGAGATGATCATTCTAAGCTTGGATTAGATAAGGGTTGCTAAAGAAGAATTGGACAATATAAAATACGAATGATATAAAGTGCAACATGTGTAAACTTCAAAAGTTCAAATTGAAATAGTTGAGTATTACATAAATGTAAACACTACATACCCTCGAGAAAAAGGTCTCATAAAACGATCAAAAAGATTGTACATGTTCAATTGTACCATTGAAAGTTCTCGATTATGATCCTGTTTAGCGCTATGTGTCATTAAGTTGTTTGTAAAGCTAACTGTATAATTATAACAGAGCTAAATTGACATAGTACATTTTCACTGACACAGTTTGCACAATTATTTAAAACTCAGTTATAAAAATAATCGTTACTCAACCATACAACTGAAAGGAAGTAATATCCATCAAAACGAAATTATATCTCCTTGTGATTTGACTGTCCAATTCTAGCGAAAAAATACCTACATGTGGGTCGACTTTACGTGCTTCTACAATAATAAAACAAATATTGATATGAAAAATCTACGCGTTGATAACTACTGGAACCTTTCAAATAACTAGCCCCACCCCCACACCAAATAATAGCCACTACTACAATGTCTCTCTTATTACTATGTTTGTCTAGTTCGGTGGTTGTAATTATACAATGAGTATATCTGCATATATCAATAGCACTAACAAACAAATTAAAATTCGAAATTAAACATGGTACGTTAAAGCTTTATACGTGACTTCTAATGACAAGGAGAATTTATATTTATACAGCTGCTCAGAATGTGTAAATTCCTATTGAACTAGAATGTCTAAAATAAACTACTCACCCACAGCTGCAATGAACGGACGTTACACCCGTGCAGGAAACACAAAATGTTGTTTGTATATATGGAGGATACACCTTCAGTAAATCGTTGCTATCCGAGTTATTGCAAGATGTGATATGAGATTTCCATCAACGCATTGGTATACAGAGCCTACATCAATCAAACCGGTTACTCTGCCACAATGACTGTACTTGTAATTGCAATCATTATGTCTGCGAATCATTTAATTAGCCCTCTGACAAACGATGGATCAAAATGAAACTGAACCTAATCTTCAGGTTTATAGACGGGTTTCGTATGTCAGCCATAATTGATTATACTACAGCGGGCAATTACTTTTTAATTAATGTTCATTTTGAACAATTCTCTTGCTTTAAATCAGTGGGAATTAACCACAATTCAGCGACAGTCGGTGTAGTGTAATTATTGATTTAAGTCCAGTCCGATTTCGAAAGTACTAAACATTATTGCGAATCTATAATTAATTAGGAGGAAACATATGCAAACATGTCATATATATTTAATATTACTTTATCTAGTATAATTATGATAAATGTCGTTCATATTTTACTGGACAAATAATAAAAAAAAATATATAGGTACTTACAATTAGACTATTAGCTTATAGTACTCTTTGCTTTCGAAATCGTATCATAAAAGTATTATAAATCATGACCAAGAATATATAGCCTTTTAAATTATCTAGATGTCATAGGTATTTGTGTGGGTTTGGTTTTGGGGACATTGGCCTATTTGGCAGAGTATCGAGGTCCTTACAAGACTGACTGTTTTCTTTTTGTTTCGAAGCATACATAATAATTCATCATGACCAGAAAGCATTACTGCAAGACAATTGATTTAACTTGTTAAAATCACTCGATATGATCTGAAAACGTGTTCCTGTGCGTTTGGGAGTATAACTATATGCCCGATTTCCACATGTCTAACAGCAATTATTGTACTATTTTGTGTAACTCTATTTTGAAATCGGAATAGTAATTAATCAAGACCAGGAGCTAAAGGTAACTTATGATGTGTTTCACTTCTTAAAATATCTCGATATGTTATTTACGAGTGTAAGTGTGTAAGCAAGGAAAACGAAATAGTCTTGAACAATCATCCTCGGAATACAATAGTCCTTCAGAACTAACATTAAAGGGATCTAGTAACTTTGTTGGCATGTGCAAAAAGTGATGAATGGTTGATAACATGTGCATCCTCTTGTCCATCTGATATGTTATGTGTGAAAATTCACGTTAAATAGACGTTTATTATGTTCAAGTAATAAGCAAACATGCAAAGCGATAAGCCTACTGCCCATTAGGCGATCTGCGCTTGCGATCTAGCCCGAGTTGCTAGCGATCTTACAGGCAATTCATACTTACGTCTAGCACTGGCTCAGCACTGGATAAATCCACTGCCGAGCCAGTGCTAGACGAAAAAGCCGACCATTCATACTTGGCATCAACAGTGGATAACTGACGCGCAAGTATGAATACAAACAGTGGATTGGAAATGTCTAAGACATGACTGGGCATGCGCACTAGTACACTTCTATTGTGACGTAACGATGACTTGCAAATTCTGAACGCGTAATACCGTAATGCGCATGCGCAACCTTGTGCTAGACGAGTGCCTAGCATCAACAGTGGATCAACAGTGGATCAAAGTTATGCCAGGCTGAGCACAGACTGATGCTAGACATTCCATTCATATCTGCGTCTAGCAGTGGATTTATCCAGTGCTGAGCCAGTGCTAGACGTAAGTATGAATTGCCTGTCAGTTCGGTGTGAATCGCACCAGTTCGCCGCGAGTCAGCCCGATCTCATGGCGTACGCGATCATTTCGGTGCCCACTATGCGATCTCACGGCGACTTCCTATTGTCCCTATTTCCACGCATGCGCGCATCGTTGAGAATTAGAGCCAGGTATTGTTCGCTCTTGCTTGTCTTGACATCAGAATACGCTTTGCGAGTTTTTTATAATAAACCCAGTGCCCACCTTGCGATCTGCGCCTAGCGATCTTGCCCGAATAGGAGCGATCCCCTGAGATCTGTGGTTCAGTCGCAAAGTCGGCACCAGTGGCCGCACCCGATCGCTGTAACTCGCGTCCGCAAGGGTGGTGTCGGTTGCGGTCGCAAGGTTTTGGACATGTTCAAAAAATTCGTTCTCGATCGCATGTCGGGCGGGATCGCACAAATGGCAAGCCATTTGGGCAATTGTTCATATTTCCTGATATCAGGAATTCAATCCTTGATATCAGGAATTTTGTTTTCATAATATCAATAATTAAATTCTTGATATCAGGAAATAAATTAATGATATCCAGAGTTCGATTTCTTGATATCAAGAATTCGATTTCTTGTGCGTTGAATTCTTGATGCCAGGAGTTGAATTCTTGAAATCAGGAATTGCCATTGGTTAGCAACAGAAAGTGGTTTCTTGATATCAAGAATTAAATGTTCAGTTATGCGAAACTGCTCTAATAAGGCGCCCTGCAAGAATCAAGAATTCTTTTCTTGATATCAAGAAATTAATTGTTGATATCAATAAATGATTTGTTGTTGTTAAGCAATGGTAACTTTTGATATCAAGACAAGGAAATAAATGTTAAAACGGCTAGCCATGACTCGCCAACAAATTCAGAATCAAACAAGCCTGAATTCCTCGTTATTTTATTCCTTGACAATGGGTGGAAATAGGGGCCAATTGACCCCAAGGAGGCCAAATTGAAAAGATCGTGTGCACAATGGAATCAAGCTGACTCACTGCGAAGTGATGTGATTCCAAGGTCGCTAGCCCTATGCGATCTTGTCCGAATAGGAGCGATCCCCTGAGATCTGTGTTAAGTCGTAAAGTGGGCACCAATGGCCGCACCAGATCGCACCAGATCGCCGCGAATGCGATCGAGACCGACCTGTTCGCCAGATTTTTGAACATGTCAAAACCCCGGCGACCGCTACCGATACCACCCTTGCGGACGCGAGTTACAGCGATCTGGTGCGGCCATTGGTGCCCACTTGGCGACTCAACCACAGATCTCAGGGGATCGCTCCTATTCGGGCAAGATCGCTCTAGATCGCTAGGCCCAGATCGCTAAATGGGCACTAGGCTATACTATCTTACTCATTGAACCGAACTCTTTAATCGTAAATTAACGAAAGTGGAAATTAAACATGTTAAATAATAATGATATAATTATATTAAATAATTTACCTTATCCCAACATAAATAAACACCGAATGTTCAGTGCGTGTTTGAGCCGCTGTGAAAAAATATCACAGGCGGACTCGGGTAGGAATCGAACACGCACTGAACATTCGGTGTTTATTTATGTTGGGATAAGGTAAATTATTTAATATAATCAAATTCACCCAACCTAAGAATCATTTATTTGATTAATTAATGCAGTACCTACTGCTATTATGTGAATCGAACCAGCCGTATAGTCATCGGGGCAATCTCGGTGGTCTAGTGGTATGACGCCTGTCTAGCAATCAGGAGGTTGTGGGTTCGATTCCTACCCGAGTCCGCCTGTGATATTTTTTCACAGCGGCTCAAACACGCACTGAACATTCGGTGTTTATTTATGTTGGGATAAGGTAAATTATTTAATATAATCAAATTCACCCAACCTAAGAATCATTTATTTGATAAATTAACGCAGTACCTACTGCTATTATGTGAATCGAACCAGCCGTAAAGTCATCGGGGCAATCTCGGTGGTCTAGTGGTATGACGCCTGTCTAGCAATCAGGAGGTTGTGGGTTCGATTCCTACCCGAGTCCGCCTGTGATATTTTTTCACAGCGGCTCAAACACGCACTGAACATTCGGTGTTTATTTATGTTGGGATAAGGTAAATTATTTAATATAATCAAATTCACCCAACCTAAGAATCATTTATTTGATAAAATAATGATATATGCATTATGTTCAATAGTGTTTTTAATTTAATTATGACACACAATACACATCCACACACGCAAACAAATTCGGATGATTTAAACAAAACTATGCTAATAAAATAAATTCAAGATATACATTTTTGTTTATTTCGATTAAAATCCTTAAAAAGACAGTATGACAGGCAGTCATGCAGATAATATACAATATTCAGCATAATTACATTATGTCCTCGGTTCCCTAACATTAAAAAAGTAGTTAAAGGGGTAGTACAGTTTTGGTAAGGCTGAACTTTAATAATTTGCATATTTATGGTAAATTATGCATATAAAGTCATAAAATTCATATTTGTACCCATAAATCATATATTCTTCACAATTAAACATTGGTTTTCACTACATATGTTCTTTGGACCATTTGGAATAATAATACAACACAAAATTTGGAAGAGCCAGCTTCTTCCTTATGTTTATTATTGTTTTTTTATAATTTCTTATGTATTTCTTTGGGATTTTTTTATTTATGCATTTTATTGTTTTTTTTTTTTGTTTTTTTTGTTACTAAATATACTTCAACAATTTTGAACACCAAAACAAACACCTAAAATGTAAACAAGACCAATTAACCAATGATATATCTCTTTTTACGAAAACTGATATTTCCATATGTTTTGTACACAAACCACGAAACTGAGCAATTTTCGGGCTGATATGCATAGACAAAAGGTCACGTGACTTCATAACGGTTTCAAAAGATGTGCAAGACCCAAAAGAAAAAAAGTCACCAAGCAGCGGGGCGTCATCTTTACGCGTTCCGGAGCAATACACAAAATCGCGGAGGGGGGGGGGGGGGGGGGGGGCATAATACCCCCCCCCCCCCCGGCCTTATTAGGGTTATGCATCAAGACAAAGGGTCCAGTCATATGTAACCGGTCACCAGTAACAATTTTAATGTAACTGGTGACCGGTTATCACTGGTTATACAATGTAAATGTAACTGGTGACCGGTTATACAATGACCGTAATAACATGTATCGATGCTTTTGCAGAGAGATTATCACTGAAAATAAGACAAAGGTGCTAATCATATATCACAGGTGCGACATGGTTTAAATAGTTAGTGGAAGTTCCTGTCTTTTGAGCCTGGCCAGAATTTGTGCCATTGGTGAGAATTCGGGCCGTAGTGTTTACAGTAACTTGACATGGTAGAAATGAAGACAATGATAAAATGAAGAGCTTAATTCCAAAATGCGCTGAATCAACTTTTTCAACTTTCGAGGAAAGCAGGTTTCTTTGTCCAACTTTGTACACAAGCGTATGTGAAAAGGAAAGTAGATCATTCGATATTTTTATTTTTTATTGTGTATTGTGTCTTAAAATGTTGATTTCCAGTTAGCTACGTAGCTTATTAATGTACTGATATCGTTTAACTCAATTTAAATGAAAAGTGGATTTAGCGCCTTTTGGAACTATATAAGCTCTCCAAATGTGTATCAAATACGGATCACTTATAATATTAGGCGACAAATTATTACAAAATAATGATGAAACTTACATTGTACTCAAAAGTGTTTGAAATTGATGCTGACACACAATGCACCAATAAAATGAAAATTTTCGGAAAATGTAAACACAAACAGGCAGATAAAATCAATTCATGTAACACATTTATTTATTTCGATACAAGTCATATATTATAAGAGTATGAAATACATATAGAACACAAAGAAAGAAGAGGGAATATACAGGGTGGCCCAAAAAAAAACGGAATGGGGCACTTCCCAAAATAAAGTACCAAAATATTTATGTCCATCGGATAGGGTGTCTTTTCCAATGAACAACGATACCAAGAACAGTAATTTTGGTCGTGTAGTTTTTGTTTTAAGACGCTGTGAGTAAGACCATGTCAGGTGCCCATTTTTGTAAATTTTTATCTCGTAAATGCCAGTTAAATTGCACTCCCTGCCCGTTATACCATTCAACGAATATGTCCCTTATCTAGGCACACGGCTGAGTGCACACTAAAAATGGCGCGCCTTAGGGTCCATGGTTCAACTGTATGAAAGGCGGTACGTGCGATGTATCAAGCACTGGCTCGGTAAAAATTGACAAAAAAGAGAACCTGACATGGTGTCCCTCCCAGCGCCCTAAAACAAAAACTACACAACCAAATTGACTGTTCTTGGTATCGTTGTTCATTTGAAAAGACGCCCTACTGATGGACATAATACATTTGTTACTTTATTTTGGGAAGTGCCCCGTTCCGTTTTTTGTTTGGCCACCCTGTATAGCATTACAAAATAAGTGAATTAATGGAATTATTTTGAAAAATGGATATGAAATCGTTAGTTCCTGCCCCGACAGTCCCCATTATGCATTAGTACAAACGAATTCAAATAATTATCAATGCGAGAATAACAATAACAAACCAACGTACAATGTTATTAGCATTAAAGGCATAATATGTAATATTTCCTGTATTAAACGTCTTTTAAATACGTCTAAGCGATTTATAGCAATGTATAACAACCAATAACGAGTATTTGTCACTTCTAATTCTGAACCACGAGTACGTGGGGCAGACCTCTAATACTTTTAACAGTTTCCTTCATTAATCTGTTAATCAATGATTGAAAATGAGCAAAGAAAATACGCTTCGCCGGAAATCGTCCCACCGGATTGCAAGACTGGTGCTCAACCATCGAGCCACAAAGACCCTTGAATGGGGGAGATTCCCGTCAAACCCTTTTCTTTGCTTATTTTCAATATGTTAAAGTATTTCTCGTCAGTTTCATTTATGTTTGAACTGCAACTGTTAATCAGTTAACATAATGTCAATGTTTTAACCCGCTCCATAATGTAATGTGTAATTCACACACAGCCACCATGGTTAATATATGTAGCACACAAAAGTCCCATTCAAAATGGGGTAGTAATTTCATAAGACAGTTCTTGAGACTATTTCCGAAATTATGTTTCTAACTATGCATTTGTCGATACATGCAGACAAATAGTTATAGTATATTTACAATAAATTAACCAAGCTCAAGTTTTAAAGCTAAATGACAGTAATGGGGAAACGCAGCACACACACAAATGAAGTGTACGCACTTAATTACCAACCATGTGAAAGAATATATTTTGACTAATATGGGATTATAAAAATCTGGCCAGGAAACCGCCTACCAATTTATATATTTTCAAAATTAGAAAACTATCAATGCATTTATAGATATCGCCAACGGTTGTATTTTGATAGGCACGCTCGTGCGCTGCGTGTACAAATTATGGCAAAATAATGCGGCACGTGGTTTCGCACGCGAACGAGCGTATAGATGTGGCCAGCGTAGACGGGCTGAACTGGCGGTGAATTTAGGCCAAATGTCAACGGCTGGCATGAACGTTTTAACAGATGTTTCTGCATTAAACGGATATTTCCACACAAGCCTTTTGTTTACTATTTCAACAATGCTGATCAATTAGTTTGGTTATTAAAGATACTTTCTGTCACTTTTCCAATACTGTTATTTGGCTGTAATAATGTTTATATACATGAAGGCCCGAATTCTTATCAGTGGCTCAACTTTAGTCTGGGCTAAACATACATTAATAACAATACTCGGCAAAACCGTCACACACTTATGTTATTTCACTAGCCCATTGATGGTTGTCATTTTTCACTGGAGACATTCTAATTATTTATTTTCATTAATCAATCAATTCATCTAGCTCTGCATGAACAGGCATAAGGACAAATGGTCGCTGAACATTACACTGATATTAATTCGGTCACCAGTAATAATCAGCGTTTTCGCACGTACAAATTTATAAACACGATTGGCTTTTCGCGTTTACAATTAAGTACGATTGGAGTTACGGACCATTCACACGGCGCACTCTGGCACTATGGTTTGTTTGTACACGTATCACTAGAGTTTGAGGAAGACTTTCTTTCTGTAGCAGATGTAGGCTATAAGCAGCCATAATGTCATTGACCATGCTCCCAGGGCGATATACTCGGCGTGGTTTGCGACGAAGGGTGCCCAGGAAAACGGTAGGTATCCCGACAGGATGTCAGCTCCGACGTACAGAAGTATAGAATTCATCCCTACAAGGAATTAAACAGAGAGAAACCAATTGAAAACATTGAATGAGACGATACTCGTATGTCTAGGTATTTAACGTTGGTCTAAGTCTGGTTAAAGCAGCAGCAAATGGATATATAATGCCAAATTGACCGAGACCTTATCCCAATGTGATATACTCGGTGTGGTTCGCGACGAAGGGTGCCCAGGTGAACGGAAGGTATCCCGAGAGGATGTCAGCTCCGACGTACAACAGGATAGAATCCCTACAAGGATCATTCAACATAGAAACATACACAAAGAACGATAATGAATATGTTGCTGAAAGCTGCCAAATCTACTAAATATCGCCAATGTGCGCTGGGATGTGAGTATTTGTTTAGCATAGCTTTCAATCCTTTCAGGATTTTCGTCATAGTCAAAGTGACAGTTACTATTATGAAGATTATACGGGTAAGACAGCCTTTATATACAGTATATATAGCGAAATACATGTTAGTGTGTGATGTATACACGTTCAATAATGTCTCGAACATATCATGCTGGATTTTGTCTGGTGGGCGCGGTCGCTTCGGTCACAAAATTAGAACATGGTCGCAGGTGGGCAATTCCACGGTAACGGAAGGACATTCAGACGCAATTTTTTTAATTAAATCAAATAATTCCAGGATCCTGCTTATGATTCATCATTGTAAATTACATTTCTGAGACTCTTGGTGGGACACCTTTGATTTCCTATTTTATTTTTTTTTTTTTACATTACGTTTATTAGATATGGACGCTAATGAGGCCGGTAACGGAAGGACGGCAAAATGGACATGGATTTTCAAGTTCTTTTATAGTTATGATCCAATCTTTGTGAAGTTAAGAGGACTATAATGTTATATTGGCTCATAGTCAATTCCCTAATGTTCTAAGAGTGTTACAACACTTATTTGAAAAAAATATGTCCATTGGTATAATAATTACAACAAGTTAATTGCTTCACTGTTCGGTAACGGAAGGACAGTAACGGAAGGACAGAGTTTTTCATTCAATAAAAATATACTTTAGGGCTCTCGAAAGACTGAATTTTTAATCTGAACACATATTGTGATATTCAATTTGGTACCTTAAAACAGAAAAATACTAGAAAGGAATGCCAAAAATAAAGAAAATCTAGAAATAGGTACTGTGTAGTCCCATGTGTATAAGTTCATGTATAGTGTCTGTTTCTCCTATCAGGAGACGCCCAATATTTTTTTTAATCATGTAAGCTGAAAGATATCATTATGTGATCATGATTTATGAAAAAATAATCCAGAAAAAATAAACAAGATCAGAAATAATCCTCATTGTATTTTTCCACTTTTGGCTCATTTGGCGTGGAATTGCCCAGGTGTTTTAATAAAGACTGTCTCATTTTACGCCACATTTATGATGTCAAAGTTATGTCAAGGTTGTGTAGGAACATAGTTAGGAGACTGTTGTGCAATCGGGCCCAGGTGTGGATGTACATACCTGCATAGATCAATGGGGCCCCGTTCCAGAAGTGGGTGACATCAATGAGCAGATGGAACAAGGCTGTAACTAGGAAAGCACATCCTCCGGTCAGACATATGAAGGACACAGACCTAGTGGAAGGAAATCGGATGAGCGAAGAGAGTTTATCTTTAGAGGAATTTCTGCTTCAACCTCCATCTTACTAGCAACTGAGCAAAGACTTATACATACACATGTGCAAGACGTTGTTAGATATAACATAATAATCATCACGGCCCATATTCATAAAAGCCCGCGTGCTTAGGTCTATGCTAAGTGCATTTAAAATGGATCAGTTTAGTGAGTAGAAACAGTTTTCCTTGTCCCAATATAGGATTAGCTGGTTGAACTTAGGTACATTAACCTGTGTTAAAGACACAGATACGTCATCAAAAATAGACTTAGCACGAAACAAAGCTAGCGGACTTTTATGAATATGGGCCTAGAAATCTTCCCCCTTCCGCTTCCCCCTTCCGCCAGGCATATACAGGACACAGACCTGGTGAAAGGAAGCTGTGATTTATAACCTGATTAGCGATGAGCGTTCTGTCAGCAGGAGGGCGACATCTCGGCTCGGCCCTTGTTTGGCAAAGGGGTGTGTCTCGAGAAATAGGCAATTTTTCTATTGCATATTTGGGGTTTTTAAGGTCAAAATTTTCATTGGGCCAACTTTCAGAAGAGCTCGAGTTTTATTTTGTTGAGATATCAGGGGCCCTCTGCACCCAATTGCATAACTTTCGTGGTATTTTGTACGGCAAAAGGGTGTATCTACATAGATACACCCTGTCTGTGGAAATCTTGTTCGCGTGGGTAAGTCTCCGGTCAGGCATACGTAATTAATAAGTGGCGAGCTAAGAAAGCTTGTCGTAGATGGGATGTCAACCAATTGTCACCTTTTGTTCATAAATTGATCATCATATTTGAGTAACTACTGCAACCACCGAGTTTTACGTTCAAATGGCTTTGATTTTTCTACCATTGCAATATAATTTTGGACAACTTTTTCTCAAAGGCATACAAGTACGACCTTCTGTTTAAAATGGAATTAACACAAGACCCTACACATAATCGATATGTTACAGTCAGCTAGATTGTAACATCAAAGATATTTTTGTTGGATGATTTGAATGTTTACAAAACACTATATTAAATTAGAAAAAAAAAAACATTTGAAAAACTTACCATAAATTCTTGTTCAGGGGGATCCAGCCGTCCGCCATGTGGCATTTAGTCAGCACAGCGGCACACGAGATCTAGGATATCAATAAATGTTCGTACGAGTAGTAAATAAAGAATACGTTCTGTTAATGGAAAAATATTGAAAAACTAGTATAATTACAGCAATCTTGAATAATTAAGTCAACGCACAGACCTTAGGTGTTAATAATTCACTGAAGGAATTATTGACCCGCTATATCAGAATCCCATTTCGGCAGCTAAAATTTTACCGAAGTGGGCAATTTGGTTTTCTATTAAGTAGAACAATGTTTCGACAGGTTACAAAGAGTTTATCATTATAGTATCACTTTCAGTATTAAGATTATTATCATTAACGTTACACGTAATATCGTTAAGCTAACCACTTGGAAAAACTAAAACCGTAAAAACAGTACAAAGCTTACGAGATAACTCACCAGAACTAAACCCCAGATGACGAGACGAGTCATACGCCCTCTAGCGGTGTCAAAGAGGTGTAGGATTTTACCAGCCTGTTCATGTAATGAGGAAATTAACACATTAATATTACAATTTGTGGTTATACCATATAATATACAACAATAACTAGATATTCTTTACAACCATCCTGTATGTTTCATGACGAAACTTACAAACAATCAATATTGAATGTGGAACATACAAAGCATTAGGATTCTTTACAACCGAAGCAGTGGCTTGACAATGGGAGGGGGGCTTCAGGGCTTGTTAGCCGCCAACATTGTTATTCGGGGGGTTTGAATAGCTGAATTCTAATATACTAATCTAGTTGTGCATTTGTTTAGGTTTTGTATTTTTAGTTGCAGGAAAAAACAAACCTGGAGCCCGAAAGCACATAGAGCAATGGACGTGAAGGCACCGAGAATCCCCTCCGGGTCGTGAGAGATGGTTGTGTGGTAGATTTTATGAGCCGTGGGTGCTGGGATCATGTGGGCCTCGGTGAAGAACATGCGGTCGATGTAGCCGGCTGCTCCCCCGGTGCAGTTCATCAGCTCTCCGTTCTCCCCTACCAGAGGACCTCCTGGTCCTTGGTAGCCTCTAAATGATGATACAAATATGAGAACCATCGGATTTAGAACAAAGAATATCATGATAAGAGTTTCGGGGGATATTGAGCTGGTATAATATTGGCCTTAGTAAGCAACCTGTCGATGTAGCCGGCTGCTCCCCCGGTGCAGTCAGCTCTCCGTTCTCCCCTACCAGAGGACCTCCTGGTCCCTGGTACCCCCTGGAGGATCAACAAGTAAATTTAAAGGACCATCATATTTGGAATGAAGAATACCGTGATAGAGTTTGCATGATTTATGGGGTTAATAAGCTGGTATTATTGTCTGCTATATGGAACCCTTTTATGGATTATGCATCAACTTAAATAGCCGACTGCTCCACCTCATCCTGAGCCCTGGTATCCCCTGGTAGATGGCAATACAGAGAATCGTCCATGCTATATAAAACAAAATATCGCGGTAGATTGTATTGGGGGTATGAGGAAGGAGACCTATGAACTATATGGACTGCATTGCAAGAGACATCCAGTGTGAAATTGGGGACTTGCAGACATTGATGATGGATAAAGACTCATGGCGTTGCATTGTGAACTCAATCTCGGATGCGTCCGCTTAGTAGTAGTAGTAGTAGTATGAGCCGTGCTTTGGTATGGAACATTACGGTCGACATAGTTGGCATCAAACACACTCTGGAAACACTATACTAGTAATGATATACCTTGGACACACATGAACATGAACTGGTAGGAGGAAAGCCAAGCATAGGTGACCACTGACCAGCCATACAATATAATGGCTAGCAGGGGTTCAACTTCAAGCAGTCTACACTTTCACAGACACGTTCTCAACATAAAAGGGCGTTATTTGGCATCAAACAAATTCTCGTAACACTATACCATAAGTTATTATTCAAGCTAGTAATGATTTACCTCGGACATCCGGGAACTGGTAGGAGGAAGGTCAAGCAGAGGTGAACGGTCAGGCAACAGGCAGCCAGGGGGAGCTCCAGGTAGTCAACGATGTCACGGAAAGCCATGTACAGTGCGCCCTGGAATACATAATGGAGGTATTGTTAGTATTATGTAATACTTGAAAATGTCGTTGTGTGGTTGGAGTAGGAGTAGAGTAGGAGGAGTACAAGTAGGAGTAGGGGAATATGAGAGGGAAAAGGAGGAGGAGGAGTACGAGTAGGAGTAGGGGAATATGAGAGGGAAAAGGAGGAGGAGTACGAGTAGGAGTAGGGGAATATGAGAGGGAGAAGGAGAGGAGGAGTACGAGTAGGAGTAGTTGGAGGAGAAGTGGGGGAATACGAGTAGGAGTATGACTAAAGGAGTGCGAGGAGGAGTACGAGTACGAGGGTAGGAGTATGAGGAGTAGAAGTTGGAGGAGTGCAAGTAGGAAGAGTAGAAGCAGGAGTTGGAGGAGTGGGAGAAGGAGTAGGGGGTGAGGAGAAGGGGATGGAGGAGTACGAGTAGGAGGAGTAGGAGTAGAACGAGTATGTATGAGCGAATAAAGGCTGGAGGAATTGGAGTAGGAGTAGGAGGTGAACGAGTAGGAGTAGGAGCAGTTGGAATAGAAGCAGTATGAGTAGGAGAAGTAGAAGCAGAAATTGGAGGAATTGGTTGAGCATGTGTTGGAGGAGTAGGAGTTGGAGGAGTAGGACTAGGATAAGGTGGCGTAGGAGTAGGAGGATAAGGATGGGTACGAGTAGGAGTACGAGTACGAGTATGGGGTTGGGGTATGAGGAGTATAGTACGAATATAGGAGTAGGAGGATTACGAGTAGGAGTGGTAGGACTAGGATAAGGATGGGTACGAATAGGAGTAGCAGGAGTAGGAGTACGAGTATAGGAGTAAGAGGATTACGAGTAGGAGTGGTAGGACTAGGATAAGATGGAGTAGGAGTATGAGTTGGATGATTAGGAGTAAGATGAGTGCGAGTAGGAGTTGGAGGAGTACAAGTAGCGGTAGCAGTAGGAGGAGTAGGAGTACACAGCAAACACAAATTAAACAACTTTTTAAACAGCCAAAAGCGCTGTTTAACAACCAAGCCGGTCCCTCTAACAACATTGTTTAACATTTTGAACAACCAAGATAGCCTATCTTGGTTGTTCAAAATGTTAAACAATGTTGTTAGAGGGACCGGCTTAAACAGCGTTTTTGGCTGTTTAAAAAGTTGTTTAATTTTGTTTTGCTGTGTAGGAGTAGGCGGTGTGGGAGTAGGAGGTTTACGAGTACGAATAGAAAGAGTATGAGATGTACGAATACGAGTAGGGGAAGGGGTGGGAGTAGGAGTTTGGAGTTGTGGTAGTTTTGGCACTAATAATTCAATAACTACTCCAAACCAAATCTCGGTCAAACGAGAGAAGACAAGAATTTTTCCAAGAGGGATAACCATTGTAAATATGAAATATGAAGTTATGTATCTTTTTATTATATTCACTGGATGACATGCGTTGTCAGGGAGGTGTAACGGTGCAGATGAGATAAACAACCGGGAGGTGTAAGACCCCACATAGAGGTAATCTACTAATCTACCCTTACTTCACCCCCTTCTAGACAATAGTGATACATACCGTCCTCTCTGACTTGCGTCTCGACAAAAGCCACCTGGACAAGAGATAGGATGACCCGACGATGAAGTAAGAAAACCCGATTCGCTGCAGGACACCGGGGACACGGAGTGTTCTCAGATCATTATGAGCTGTGTAACGGTTAAAGTGATCCATTAACTTTCCAAAATATACATTAGAGTCTGTAATCATATTATCATATACTAATATCATTGAAAGATTCTTCTCAGTGAAATGTGATGTTATCATGGGGGAAAATATAACAACGTTTTCTATTTGGAAGTGTGAACAGTAATGTCAGAATCTTTCTCTCGCGAAGAATCTGAATTTGGAAACGTCTGTCTCCAATCAAAAAGCGTTCTGGAACGCTACTTAATTTAAACTCAAATACATACATAACTAGGGAATATTGAAATCCATTTCATTATGTTTCTGTTTATACAATACCCCAAACAACTATGTACAATCATTGACAATAAATATGTGTAAGTTCCAAGTGGTTTGGGGTTGAATTTGAAAAGTTAATGAAACCCTTCAAACATTGGCCCGTATTCACAAAGGAGGTTTGTAGGAGGTTTGTACAAACCATGGTTTGACGATGGTTTACATCTATGGAATGCTGTAGCTCGCATACCGTAAATTGTAAATCAACATTGTTAACAAGACTAGTATGGAGTTTACATTCCTTCTCCATCAGTTTACAAATGGCATTCCATAGATGTAAACCTTGGTCAAACCATGGTTTGTACAAACCTCCTACAAACCTCATTTGTGAATACGGGCCAATGGGGGGCAAATCGCACAGCAGTATAGTGATTACAGGTATCATTGCATGCAGGGTGCTTATACGAGACATTTCTTCAGAACATTGGATGCAGATAATAATTACATTGAATGTACACCAACAATACTGAATACATTGTACTTACGTTGAATACAGACACCTATAACAAAGAGGGCGATAAACCGGAAAACGAGTTTCTTGTAGATGTCTTTGAATGATGTTCCCTTTGATATCTGGATGTTGAAGGCGAGATGGATGGATGTACCCATGATGAAAATAAACCTGAAATAATTTGGTATAGAGTGGTGCATTATTATTATTATTTGTTCTATTAGTATTACTATAAGTATTAGTAGAAATAGTAGTATTAGCATTATCAGTATTAATACCACTCATCTCTACCACCGTTGCTCATCGCCGAAGGAGATTCGCTGCTCACTCGTTTGGGGCCGAAGACCAAGTAATCTCGGATGTGATCTGCATGAGACTCCCATGTCCTAATAGAGGAAGGATACCTTTGAACTATATGGACTGTATTGCAAGGGACATCCAGTGTGAAACTGGGGACTTGCAGACATTGATGATGGATACAGATTCATGGCGTTGCATTGTGAACTCATCTCGGATGCGTCCGCTTAGAAGTAGTAGTATTAATATAAATAAAAGTAGCATAAATATTCATTCATTTATTTATTAATATATTTATATATTTCGTCTCTTTGAAAATACATTCTTATCAGTAATATTGTAATATTACCATGATTATGATTGCTGTTATTATTTGTTATACCATTATCATACGTTTTACTTGTAATAAACCAATGAAATAATTTTACTTGTATAGTTAGACTCTCACCATTATTTCCAAACAAACAACTAATCTTTGCATGAAACAAATCAAATATACATTAAGAGATAATATTATATAAATCTACATTATAAATATGGATGAATACATCGTTTATTTAAACATATATATGTTTAAAAAAAAACAATACCGTTGATAATTATAATCATACATATAAACGAAATAACGAAATCGCTTACTAGACTTACCATGGAAACATGAAATCTGCTAGCGTTATTCCTATAACGGAAACAGAAAGAGGAACAAGAGAAGTTAATTAGGTAATTCTATAGCTAGCTGAATACCGCTCCTGGATGGCTGAGGAGCGGTAGTGATTTTTGAGCACTCAAGCTTGCATCCAGTACATTTTATCAGGATTGGCACTTCTTATCTCTAGCCCCTGGGCGCTAATGTCTCAGCAGAGGATTAGAGGATTAGGATTATTGACATCAGTAATAAAACTGATAAGAATGTGGTCGATACGGACACAAAAATGATAAAAATTGATCCCCACGATGGTGCTTCCTAATGGGACAATCACGTCATGTAAACATTTAAACTTATGTTACATATTTTAAAGGGACAGTGTTGGTCAAACAGTATTTTCGTAATTTACATTCAGGTATCAAATACTTGCCTAACAATGCTGATATGACACATACATAAGATAAGCAAGCCACATCAGTAAGAAGTACATTTATCTTTGAAATGACAGCATAATTGACGGTTGTGCCACGAGTAGAAGAAGTAATATTATATTCTTTACTATGGTGGGTTCGGGACTTAGTAACATTGTCCAAATCCTCAAAATAACAATAACATTAACAATAACATCACGGGACAGGTTTCTGTTTTTCAAATTTCCCTTTCGTTACAAAGATATGTATGATTGAAGTATTCAGATAAGAAAAACTCCGGGCGAGTTTTTCTTCCGTGTACAAAGTGAGTGCAGTGAGTTACTGAATATCACTTTGCATTTTCGCTCATTACTTGGCCATATAACGTCCATTTAGCTAGAAATTGTCACACAATACCCTGTGGACATATGAGATAACAACAATATACATTGCATCAACCATTCATCACTTTTTGCACATGTCAACAAAGTTACTAGTGTCCGCCTCATGTCCCGGTATCGAACACAGACCGGGTCATACCAAACACGTTGAAGATGGTACCTTCTGCCCTCTAGTCAGGCGATCGGCATTTATAGAATGAAGAAAGGAAAGTTAAACACGCGGAGTAGTTACCAGACGACTAGCCCCCTTCTGTAACTTTCCCTACGTAAAGTAGACGTGTGGCCCAAGGCCAATGAATCGCAGATATACGCGACCTTATGTGACATATTTGGCAAGGGAAGGACTTAAACTCAGTCTTTACTTACCATACCATCTTGAGTGCATTAGAAACCAATACTGTCCATCTCCACTCGCTCCCAGTACCAAGTGTAAAATTGCTAGCCTTTATTGTGGGGAGAGAAACAAATACAATATATTATGCAATTTGAAATGTATAAGGTAAACTTTCATAGGAACAGACACATGTTTAAAATTGTCCCGACGGCCGACATCAAAGGCGCGCAAAATGGGACTCTGGGGCTATAATTTGTCACAGAGTCCAAAATATGACGTTTTTCTTCTATAAAATGCATATTAAGGGAAATCAAACTCTTCAATCACAATTGGGAACGGCCAACAAGATTTGCCAGAAAGCTGACAGCATTCACACAAAAGGCATGAAGCAACATTGCAAGCGGAAGTTCGTACGCATACAAATGTAACGTCCACGTGCAATTCAATCATGTGGCGCCTTGCCCTTGGATGTTACGGAGCAGGGCTAAGGAAGTCACGGTAGGCTTTTAATCTCGTTGACATTATTTGGTATCTATATATTTGATATAATTGTATGTAGTTAGTTTCTATAAGATTTCAGGCAGAAATATGTATCCAAAAGTATATCTGTAAACAAAAATATGAATGTTATGTACTTTGCACCTGGCGATTTTTATGTAAGTTTTTAGGTTTTGCATATATCATTAATTTGTATAAGACGATGAAATATCATACAGCTTATACATAGCTATTTAACCCAGTGACATAGTATCATACACTTTGTGCAATTGTTGTAAGTGTCTAAATATTGTAACTACCATGGCAACAGTTGCAATGCTCCATACTGATTGGCTGTTGACCTACTAGTTACAATAATTGGACATTTACAATAATCGGAACAATTTTATGAAACAGGACCCAGGGGTCGCCATGGCCTTAATAGTACGGCTTTGTGAATGGGTCTTTGAGAAGCGCCCTCTATATTTAACGACGTGGTCCCTTCAAATCCTCACCCTCTGAATGCATCCACTGATCGCAGTCTGGTGGAAGTGGTCTTCTTGACGTCCTGGACGCTAAAGGGCTGTTCTTCGTCCAGCTTCCCGCCATTCTGTGTAGCAAGAATAAAGAGGTACTTCTTCAGGAGTCATGCAGGAGAGGAATGAATACGCATCCACTAAAGTTTCGTCATTACACATTAATGAACTCATTAAAGGCAATCTGTCAATGTGTTATCTCGGGAAATTTATTATTAAGATGGATGGCTGAATACTACATATCAGTTTAACTACGTGGTTACAAAATAGTCTGGTAACGTGCTAGGACAGAGTTATTAGATCTTACTAAGCTATTTGCGAAAATGGGCAAATTCAGCTTCGTGTCAAGTCGATATGAGAGTTTTGGTTGACGACGTAATTACGATACGTATAGCGTACCGAAGTGAGATGTCACAGATATGTTTATTGCCATGGGTAAGGGTTCGAAACAATGTCAGACAAGCCAGGGATGTCTGAGCTTGTAATTGGTAAGAAGATGCGCCCAGTTCAACCCACTATCAAAGGCCTGAATAAAACTGGACAAGTTGTTTCGAACCATTATTCGTTATGAAAAAAAGTTTGATTTCTTCTCCTTCTGGTTTGTGCCAGGTTTACAATAGCTTCTGGCCATCACTCAGGGATGAACATATTACGTCATAGGAGCTTTGTAGCTAAGTCCGTAAGAGCACTGGGGTGTTTTACAAAAATCTTGAGTTGAACTTAACTCCTAAGTTGAACTTATGAGGGCCGTTAGTTTCTTTGACATTTTTTAAAAGTAAAAATCCTTTTAAAAGGCATCAAATGCTGATTCAAATTTTTATTTTTATTTATTATAAAGGATATTTCATGTTCTTGATGTAAAATGTATGAAAATTGTAAACTATTTGCCTTTTCGCTTTTGAATATATTGTATTCCAACTTCCAAGGCTACAAAATAATGGATTTCCATAACTGCAGTTAGTTCCAACTTAGAGTTAAGTCCAACTTAGAATCTTTGTGAAACACCCCCTGGTCTTGCAATCCCGGGTATATATGTATTTTCTTTGCTCATTGTCATTAATAGTGTATATTTCTGATTAGTATCCCCTATGATTGAAGTATAAAAAACGAATGTTACATCACTTTTTCGTTACTGTAAAAGAGTCGCCGTACTTACAGATAGTAATGCACCATTGAGACGTAGAGGCTCGTTCCGATGGAAACATGGTTTAATACAGTAGCTGAAATTAAAAACAAATACAAATATTCACTATTTATATCCAATGAACGTATAAAGTCTCATATCGCTTACATTTCGTAATGTATTTTTTCTTTGTAACGCTAGTATAAAATTATTCTCACAGTCAATGCAAAAACCTATAATGTATAACTGTATACCATACTGCAGTATAGTGTTCGTTTGTGTTTACTGAATCTTAAATACAATCAAAACTTGTTAAAGGGATCTAGTAACTTTGTTGACATGTGCAAAAAGTGATGAATGGTTGATGCAATTTATATTGTTGTTATCTCATATGTCCACAGGGTATTGTGTGAAAATTTCAAGTCAAATGGACATTGCATGGCCAAGTAATGAGCGAAAATGCAAAGTGATATTCACTAACTCACTGCACTCACTTTGTACACGGTGAGAAAAACTCCGGGGGAGTTTTTCTTATCTGAATACTTCGATCGTACATATCTTTGTAACGAAAGGGAAATTTGAAAAACCGAAACCTGTCCCATGATTTTATTGGTAATACGAATACAACAGGGTATGAGGGAACCGCTAGAATTAAAATTGTATTTTGAGGATTTGGACAATGTTACCAAGTCCCTTTAAGCATGACATACATTAGTACAACACTCAAACTGGAATGAAAAACGAGGTATTTACAATCTCATTTCTAGGCATTAAGATGTTTGACAAACATGGCTATCCATAGTTGGTGAGGATCTGAAGAACTATGCGTGTGTAATGCAACATTTGAATACACAGTTTTGTCTATTAATGGAGGTGCTCCTCTTGTTAGTTGTTGAGATTTCTAAGTTTTTATGAACCTGTGACAATGCTCCCGGACTAGCCCCCAATGTTACAGGTCTACGTTCCTAACATTCATAATAATATGGAATGACGAACGGGGTACTTACAACCAGATTGCACCACAGAAGAAAAGGAAGAAGATAACACCGTATAACACAAGTATTGCTGCAAAAAATGTAGGTAGAAACAAAAGAAAAAATAGAATATAAATATAAACTTATGTATTACTGACGAGGTATTATACAAATTTAAAAAACGAAGCAAGACGCTGGTCAAAATGATCCAAGGAGGGACTGGTTGTTTTCCCTAAAGTATTGCAACTAGTACATGTGAATTGACTGGTTCTAGTTATAACTATAATAATTTTGGTTTTAAAATTATTATTATCATAGCGGTAGAAAATGATTGTCTATCATTCATGTCACAATTATTCATGTAGTTTTCAGCAGTATTTTTCAAATTATTCATGTAATTAAAAGTTGTAATTTCACCATCATAATTTTGAAATGCAGTGTATGATGCATTTTTTTTAGAATATTGGTAGCGCGAAGATAATGAATAATGTTTTATTATTCAACTCTGATTGGCTATCTACAAAGTCTAGATGTATTTCAAAATCGTAATATGAAGTGATTAGTAAACATGATAAATCGTGTTATGTAATACATTTTGTTTATGTTTTGTGTATTTATCATGTTGTGTTACAAAATACTCTCCCCTTATTTGTATTACATTTGATTTACCTGCAAATTTCACGAATTCAAAACAATCTTTATCCAGTAAATTCACATTAACGCCGTGTTAATCACTCTTTTTACCTGTGTTAGCATATATGGGTTCCTTCAAAGTGGCGAGCTTGCATTGGGCCACGTTAGAACTGTTCATGAATGAGCTAGGAATGGTAAGGTTGTATTCGCCAAATAATCCAAAATGGTAGTACAATCTGCAGAGAGAAAGAGGGACACGTCAACGAAATTAAACTTTGTTACGTGGAGTAACGTTTAAAGAAGTAAAACAAACGTATACCAATGCAATTAATCACCGAAACTCACGGAACCAACAGGGCCGACGGTTCCGTAAGCGCCAAACGTTCGCAAGTCCGCCACTCGCGTAAGTTGGTATACGATAGAAGCACTGCAGTAAACGCGTACGTCTTAGACAGTGGACTAGTCTTCGTCTGCAAGACCCATGAACAATTACTGTAGTATCGTGATGGGTTTTCAATTTATATAATTATATAAAGTAAACAATTCTTCTGTCACAACTAATGCTATTACATTTAATTTATAAGAATAGTAGTGTGGATGTGGGTTCCCATCAACTGTAATACGTACTGGCAATACGTGTTGTTATCACTAGGGTAAAGCAGCTCGCCCGTAGTGACAGCAATGCGCGTGGCCAATCGGGTATCTATCCGTGCAGTCAAGAGATCTTCCTTGGTCTTCTTCGTCAGCTGGGCAACGGGAAGCAGTTTACACTATAAAATAGCGATACGATGGAATAAATCAAAGTGGCAAAATAAAACTTACTGAAAGGGATCTAATAACTTTGTAAAAATGTGATGAAGAGTTAATAACATTCGCATTGTAGTGATCTGATAATTATGTATATCGTGTCTATTAGGCAATGTGTGCAAATTTAACGTTAAATGGATATTATATGGCCGAGTTTTACTACAAAGTGATATTCACTAACTCATTGCACTGACTTTGTACACAGTTTTAACTATCCACTAGATAGTTTGAAATCATGCATGGTTTTTTTATAACAGAATAGGAATTGGAATAACAAAAGTTGTACAACTTATAATGGTTATACGAATACAATGAGGTACTATAGTATGTGAGAACCGCTAGTCGTAGGAGCCTAGCTCGCGATCCTAACAGGATCTTCTTTAGTTCAGATCCTGAACTGTGTACCCATCGATATGGTTTACCCCCCTATAGCGCCGCCAACGAGAGTTCTGCGCAACATCATTATTCTGGCCATTTTTTAGTGGGCGAACAGATTCACCGGGCGTTCAGATTCACCGGGCGTAATTCCGTTCATTGAATCGCGCCATATTCAGTCATGCGATATATGGGGGAAATGAGTACAAACTACAAAGATTGAAGAAACCTAGACTATATCTTCGTCAGGTCAGGGTAGAAGTAGACAGTGACTATGTGGGCTACCATCATGGGCGTAGGAGAACGTTTTTGCCCGAATTATTTTCCTTCCCGACTTTTCAACTGACAAGCAAAAAAAAAAAAAGATCCTCGCCTCTTTGATGCCCGAAAATTATGTTTTTGATGACTATAGTCCACGATTTTGCCCAAATATGAGGTGACTAATTTGCCCGAACGTTACATGAATTTGCCCCACTGTGACATGGTTTTGCCTGAATTTAAGGTGTTTCCCCCCCCCCCCCCAACATTCTCTGCTTATGATTACCATACTTAGAATGCGCTTTGAAACATGGTATTAAGCGCTATATAAATGTAATATAATATTATTATTAGTATACATAAAACTAAATATAAAACGTTCTTACCCCGATGCAGAGATCGGTCTGCATCCAAACCAGCACTTCGTCATCATCGTCGAGTTCGTCACGGAGGAAGCGGACGTATGCGATGTCGGAGTTGAATTTTCCCGAGTGAAATCGAAGGGCGTCAGTTTTGGAAGGGAAGCCGTCCGGAATACCGCTGGATTTCCCGACGCCATCTGATTGCAGGAAATAATAATGATTGTTACGATTATGAGGAGGAGAATGATGACGATGACGATGACGATGGCGGTGGCGATGGGGCAGACACTACTGGCGCATAATAATTATTACCCCTTGTTATCTGAGCATATTTCAAACAAGCGCAATTATGCAGTTCATTTTCTCAACTCCCCAGGGAGCATTATTATAATAATACTACAAGTACAAATAATAATAATAATAACAATAATAATATTAACAATACTCATATGACTGACCACAAGTGGACATACGACCACTTTTTCGTGAGTGGGTAGGGGTCTCTAGCCAAACAAATATCCTTCCCGTTCAATTGGTTTTGTTTTCACCTGAAAATCAGAACAAAATAAGGTCTCCACCTCTTTGACGCCCAAACATACATACAAATCGACATATTGCCCTATAAGAACGAATGTGACATTATCTTGCCCAAAATTGCCGTTTGCGAAACTCTCGGGGTGGGGGGGGGGGGGGGGGGCGGGGGCGGGGAGTGGCAGCCTAGCCCACCTACCCACCCCTGCCTCGCATGCCTGGCTGATCATAGCATAGTCTAGTTTAGACCCTCGCTTGCTGAACTCCGTCACCCCATGCTCACCCAGAAAGCCATAATGTAAATCCCCTCGGTCCTCGGTTGGCGGCGGATCACTTGCAGGCAGATCACTGGGTTATCACGGGGTGACGTATTATAGTTCAGCTATTGAGGGTCTAAACTAGACTTATAATAACAAGGAGTAGGGATTATCATCGCATGCACCTAGGTTCATGATCATCGTATTAACCTGTTCCTTATTCGATTTTTTTAATCCCCATATATAGAGTTAAAGGGATAGTTGAGTTTTGGTATAGAGGGCGCTACACAAAATAATTTTCTGTGAGATAATTAAAAGTGTCATATTCGAAAAAGCATACAATTTTAATGACAGAATAAACTTTATTTCATCAAAATCGGTTCAGAAATTTCTGAAATATCCATAAACATATAACCATTCGTAATAATTGTGGGTCTTCCTCTTTTCAAAAAAATTACAAGGTTTTTAAATAGTTGTTAAATTTGTCTCTATCAAATCACTATTTCAACAAAACTTCACATGCACAATATTTTATTTATATGGTTGAAACCGATGGGTGTTTATAGAGCGCCCTCTTGAGTTTTAACAGCTCTTTTGAAACGGTTACAGGCATTTTACTTAGTCATTTGTAATCTTCTATTCATTTCGAGCACTGTGAAGTTATAACTATTAGTTTGTAATGTAATGGTGTAGGTTTCGGTTATTCAAATTCAGTTTGACCAAAACTGTACTCTCTTTACAAAAACTCAATCCCTTTATTGCCGGCTTTAAAAAATGAGCCACTAGGTTCGCATTGGCAAGGGGTTAACCTGTTCTCTACTAGATTTTGCAACCGCCATAGAGTAAATACAGGGCCCACCAGGTTCCCTATAGCAAGGGGTTAAGGTTCCTGTCGGAGGGAGATATTTGACCCCTGGACGTTGAAGGTCAACCGAGACGAGAACCTCAGGCTATGAAAAAAAAATGTTCGTGTCGGTGTAGGTAGATCATGGATAGTAGTCTCCTAGTACTGTACTATACATGGGTAGATGTATCATGCATATAATAACTTTAGTATAGCTTATACGATCGAGGGAGAGCATATATACGAGCAAATTACACCTCGAAATCGGGCAAAACTATGACATTTTTTTCGGAAGCATGTGATCAATTTTCAAGCAAATATCGTGTGCTAGTTGGGCAACGTCATGTCATGTATGGATCACATAGTTATATGCTCACATAGTCTGCGTATCAATCATATTCCTTCGTATGTTGATGATTTGATCATTAACACGTTATGTTTCATAATTATTTCAATCTGCATTCAGCCTGAGGAAAGTTAAACGGAAATCGATCCCTTACACGATATCCTCGTTTTAAGTACAACCAGGGTTACCACTACCAGGATACTGGTATATGTATTGTACTTTATGGTCAATATTTATCAGTTTATCACGTACGTGTATTCGTATTTGGATGTATTTGGTGATTAACACTAACTGCTTCAGTCTGTCCATGAACATATATAATAGAAAACTGAAATTGATCGTATTATCTTGTAATATATTGCATTTCCATTTACCCATTCATATAAAGTACATAATAATGGTTATTATCAGTATAATGTGCAACAGTGTACGGTATACCAAGGAATTACCATGGCTATCTTTGGTACTAGTAAATCACAGGCAATACTTGTATGTGGTCAAATACTCTCATACACGCATTCGTGCGAGAACGATAAATGCACTGATTGAAACGTGGTGGCCCTAAATTGACTTGTTGTTCTGCTCTTCAGGTTTTGGGTGTGTACGTGTATGTGAGAGGGGAGAGCACTTGTGGTCAGATCAAATTCAAGGAGTTACTAGGCCGATAGTAACTCTACTCAAATACTCTCATACACGCATTCGTGCGAGAACGATAAATGCTCAGATTGAAACGTGGTGTTGTTCTGCTCTTCAGGTTTTGGGTGTGTACCTGTATGAGAGAGGGGAAGGGTACTTATAATACCTTCCAACCGTTCCA
Source organism: Echinarachnius parma (assembly GCA_037951105.1). NCBI lineage: Eukaryota > Metazoa > Echinodermata > Echinoidea > Clypeasteroida > Echinarachniidae > Echinarachnius > Echinarachnius parma. The sequence continues at coordinate 108,843 of JBAMJV010009433.1, forward strand.
GAAGTTCTATCTAACACGTAGTAGAGCATTGTGCACTTTTGTAACTTGTATGGAACCAGCATGCCGAAAATTGAACCCTTACGTACACAGATTATTCTATATATAATATGAAACAACATAATATATTTAAGAGCTAGTCCAAGAAAATTAAAACTTGAGGTTACATGTAGGCCTACGTGGACTTGTTTCGATTTTAGAGCCCAATACAACAAACGATGATTATAATTAAATTCAGCAAAAATATTATACTTCTAAATCAAATTGATAGTAAAAGAATAATACATTTGATTCGAAATTAAAACAAATACTAAAAGTGTTACATAATAATACTCACCTGTCGTAGCATTATCTAGCCAAGGCGTAACCACGGTAACAACACGCCCTCCTCCCAGGGTGCGGTCCGACCCTGACCCCGCTACGAGGGGTGCGGCGATTAACCCCAGCGCAGCCAACAAAGTCATACATGCCCATGCAGTAAAGCGAGCCATATATTATTATAAACATGTACACGATGGACTTCAATTTAAAAGTTAACTATATCAACTATGTACATGTATATATATATATGTTCTCAGGTCTATTCGAGCTAGTAGTTGCCTGACGAAATGCAAATACAGACCTTTTGATGTCCCGGTGAACGATCGATGAGTGTCAATAAAAACAGCGACTACAATACAAACAAAACTCACAATATGTTATTCATGTAGTCAACGAAGTATTGCTGTGCGTGTTCGCAATAATATTATAGTTCATATATCCAAGGATTCATAACTCCTTGATATATCGGAGCGCGGTGCGAACATGTTGAGAATGAGAGTACTGACATGCGACCGGCCAAAGCGAAGAACATAATATACGGATAATAGTATAGTTCATATATCGGAGCGCGGTGCGAACATGTTGAGACTACTGACATGCGACAGGGCAAAGAGAGGAACAAATACGGATAACATATCACTTGCCACAGTACCGGCCGGGTAGATAGAAAAATAGCCTGATGATGTTTGTTTTTTTATAAATTTGTACGACTTCCTGGAGCTAGACGTATTGCCAGTGGATTGACAACCGTCGAAGCGTACAGAGACAGATTTTCGGCTGCTAGTCGCCTAGCCAGTGCTACTAAAAAAAAAAGGGGTGCGGCGGTGGTGTCCGTTCAAAAAGCTTACTCAAGCCTGGCACAAAACACTCGAGTAGACTAGACCGTAGACGATACCACTGTGATTTATAATGCGGGCAGCGGCATCCTTATAAATTATAGCAGAAAGAGTATAAGCTTGTAATAAGTATACATGTATTCCACAGTTTTGCAGTTATTTATGCACTGAACGTAGTATATCTACCATATTTTTTACATTTGCCACGATTACTGAATAATACACGTGCGCTATGCAGTAAGTATTGACAAACACCAACAATTGCAATGTTTTGTATATACGAAGTTACATGCAAAACTGGCGATATGCTATGAATATACTTCACAAAGCAGAGTTTGGAAGCGTGCCCAGACAATAGAAATAAATAATGCATAATTAATAATGTACTTTGAACGTATAGAGAATCTCTCATACTCTGACACATGTACTCGTGACCGCTGGACCAGGAACTATATAATAGCGCGGTACCAGATTTATACTTTTATGGTTTCTTTTTTAACCAACAAAACAAACCGTCATTTATCCTGATAGGATCGGATGGCCGTGTATGGGCCTGGTTTTATAGATATACAGATATATAGATATATAGATAGATATATAGATAGATAGATAGATAGATAGATAGATAGATAGATAGATAGATAGATAGATAGATAGATAGATATATATATAGATATATAGATATATAGATAAATAGATATATATAGATAGATAGATAGATAGATAGATAGATAGATAGATAGATAGATAGATAGATAGATAGATAGATAGATAGATAAATAGCGCGGTACAAGATTTTCTTTTCTTTGTTTTCTTTTTTTATCAACCAACCGTGATTTATCCTGAATGGTACGGTGTCTGAGCCTGGATAAGTAAACTGGGAAACTGTGAGCTAGTGTTCGTGTTTTCTTTTCTTAGCCCATAGGCGTACAAGGAGGGGGTCTAAGGGAGATGCATCCCCCTATTACATTTGGGCAAAAGCATGTCATATTCGGGCAAAATCATATTATCATAATCGAGCAATAACATGTCATGTTCAGGGAAAAAACATAACGATAGTGATACTCGGGCAGCTAAAATGGTGAGGGATTTTGTATTTATTTTGTTTAGGTGAAAAGGAGTGAGTTGGTATTCGGCCCAAATACATCAGCCACCCAGATGTGCCTGTGCGCCCATGCTCGAATCTAGCCTTGTAAATTCCATTTCGCTCAGTACTGTGGGGGGGGGGGGGGGGGGCATATTTATTCCGTCAGTACTTGTGCCATCGACGAGAGATGGCGCTAGATTTACATCGAATACAGCGATGTAAGCCATAGATTTCAGACTTCAGTTAAAACTCAGGGGCAGATCTAGCTTTTTGCTACGGGGGGGGGGGGGGGGGTTGACCCAATGACGATGCGGATATTGTGTGGGTCTGGACACATGATGGCGTTTTTCTATGCACATCACATTTTCACTTGGCAGCCCAAGGGGGGGGGGGGGGTTTAACCCCCTAACCCCCCCCCCCCCCCTTCCGTAGATCCGCCACTGAAACTGTACATGATACATTTACTAAATGAAGCGCTTCCAATCTATTTTATGTCATAAGGGAGGAGTCATAAGAGGAGTCATAAGAGAGTCATATAAGATACGTTTCGAACCCATGGGACAAAGCGTTGCAGACCGCAACGTGACCAATATGCCAGGTGGATCGCCGATGGACATATAGGCCGTCTTATATGTATTCTTAACCCTTAACGTTACTCAAACTCTAAAACTAGTGTAGGGATTCATTTTGTACATTTCACCCCTTTTATGATTTGGCACTTGCTATGCCACTTCTTCACCTATGTTCATGACCATTGGTATTTAGTTCAGGTCTTTCTATTATACTCATCCCCTTTGTTATCTCACTCCTTTCTTCTATTCAGTTATTTCAATCTGCTCATTCAGGTCTATTTCTACTCTAGTGTTTACTTCTGGCATCCTGACCACCTGACTCTATCTGGCTATTTCTTATCTTATCATCTCCCCTTTCTCTCTCTCTTTCTGCCTATCTCTTACTCTCACTTTGCCTGAATGATGCATACCTTTTCTGTTGTGTTTGATCATCTTTTCTCATCCTCGTCTTCTCATTATCACATTCCTTTATCCTCATCTGTCATTGGTTATTTTGTAGAATAAGGTTAGTTCATTTCAGTTGTAGGTGTGTTCTCTTTTGGTTAATTTGCATATCGTATTCTTTGTTATTTGTGTATATATTTGGCAGCTTTGCCTTTATTAAATGAGTGCACAACCAGACTTATTCGTGTCAACGTTTCGCTTCTGTTCTCCTTAGTTCTACTATATGTTCCTGTGTGTATCCTGTATATTTGATTTGATGCTGAGTTTGACTCGTATTATTTAACCAGTTATAGCCTGTACTACTCCAATCCACGTTTACCCTTATTAGTTACCCGTTCATTTATCTGCCCCACACTAGTTATGAATATTCATATCTAGCGCTCGACCTAGATTGCTGCTTATGAAGTATTCATGAAAATATAGCGCCATCTCTCGTCGATGGCACAAGTACTGGGGAGGGGGGGGGGGGGGGAGGGGGGGGGGGGGGAGAAGCCCGGGGGTAGGTACTCGAATTATCTTTTGGTAAGTGTGCATGCCTCACCCGAATTCAAAACGGGGGTCTAAGGCCCTCTGCAGACAGAGCCGACTCGACCCGATTCTACTGGTTTTCATTCGGATCGGCTCAGTTTTCAGTGCCTTGCGACACACATTTTGCCAGTCGAAAAACAGTCGGATGCTAGTTGGGGTCAATTCAACACGATGAAACGGATCAGACCGACCGGGCACACCTCTAGCCTGATTGAAACCAGTCAGATCGGGTCGAGTCGGCTCTGTCTGCGCCGGGTTTAAGGTGCAGCGGGTGAGAGGGTTCAAATATGGTATTGGGAGCAGTCCAGCTGAGTGAGAAACAGGGTCTTTGAACATGATCAGTTACATTATGCAGTCCTAAAAAGCGGCTATTCGTTATAGATAGGTCTTCAGAGCAATTTTGAAGAATTTTTGAAGAAAAATGTTTTTCCAGATAAATCATAAATGATGACGGACGCAAACATATCAGGACACATAATTATTGACAGCATGCATGCGAAATGCCCTCTGATGCGTAACGTAGATTCATCTATAATTTTATGTTTATTTATTTATTTCTTAGTTTTTTAATTAGCTATTCATTTTCCTTGCCGGGGGGGGGGTGGGGGGGGGGGGGTATTTCACATTTCCACCCCTTGTTTGATGTCAATTGACTTGGCATACTGGAATCCAAAGGTAAATTAACACAACCAATAACCATGGTAACGCAGCTCACACTCATGCACCCCCCCCCCCCCCCCCACACACACACACAACACGCCCAATCAAACTGATATAGACATACACACACACTCTCACACACACACACATACACACACGCACTCACACAAACGCACATGCGCGCGACAAAAACATACACGTTGTAATATGTTGTTTGTTTTATTTCTGATTTTTTTCAGAACAATACATAATTCTTTATTGTACATAACATGTTTGAGTATTTACAATATAATTACAAATGATAAGTATATATAAAGAATAGTGCAACAAATAATTTTCAATTTGAAGTACATGTAATAGATAAAGCACATACACGCAGGAGACCGCCATCATGAGCTGTATAAGCTTGATATCGATGGCGGCCTCATTGGGATAATTAGCGACACAAACAAATACTTTTGTGAAGTATACATGTAGGCTATACATGACTTTGATCAGAAGGGTGCAGTGCAAGTGCATGTGCGAGTGGGAGTGCATGAAAATAAAAGTCCGGTTATGATACGTTTGGGATTTGACTAAAATATACAAATAATTTGTTTAAATATAAGATACGACGTTTAGTGAGTTACGGCTGCGTATATAATGATACACATGCGTTCTAAATAATGTAGTAACGCACTATTATATAACTGAAACCAACACACATAGGCAAAAATGATATGCGAACGTAATCGAGATGTTTTGTTAGTGCTTTCTTTTACTAAAGGTGTACAATGACAACATTTCTGACCAAGCAGTTGCTAAGAAAGCAATCGTCTAGCTCTTAAACCACTACCAAAATGCAAACACCAAAGAGCATTTTAGTATAACAACATTGTGACATTGTTACTGCTTCGATACTGTATCCCTCCGATTGGTACTGAGAAACCTGCTTGAAACAACGTATTAAATATTGTGCAACAGCATCGAAAGAGGGCGACATTCTGATAAGCGAATATTCTACTTTAAGCCTGTTGAGATGTATATCTATTATTCTTTGTGAATTATTTGTATCAGATTACAAATTTATATAATACAACCATCAACCAATATGGTAATATATTAACGATAATGTTCTTTGTATAAGCTTTTTACATTGCGCAGTGTACGATGGTTCGATATAGAAGACAATCGGAGTGTATCATTCGTATTAAAGGGATAGTTGAGCTTTGGATAGAGGGTACTTCACAAAAATATTTGTTTGTGAGATAATGAAAAACTGACTGTCAAATTTGAAAGAACATACAATTTTAATAACAGAATAAACATTTTGATCAAAATCGGTTCAGAAATGGCTGAAATATCCATAAACATATTTTTAAGTTCTCCGCCAGGGGACATAATTGACTTTTTAGAAGAAAAAAAAAAATGCTTAAAGACTACTTTGAAAAAAAATCTGAATAGGTTTTTAAAAGTTGTTGATGATATCTCTATTGAATCATTATTTTAACAAAACATTAAATGCACAATTTTGTATGAAAAATGGCTAAAACCTATTTTTTTTAGAGAGAGCGCCCTCTTGAGATGTAACGCCTCTTTTTTAATTGAAAAAGGGGGTTTGACTTAGTCGTTTGTAATTGTGTATACTTTTCGAGCATGGTAAAGTTATAACTATTATTTTAAACCGTAATGGTGCAGGTTTGGGTTACTTTTGACCAATACTCAACTATCCCTTTAACTTCACAAATGATATTCCTATTATGCAAGAGACATAGTTATAATACATCACCCATCAATCAATGCATGAAAGATGCATTAACGTTCTTTGACTCCTTCCCAAAGTAAATGTTCGAGACTTCAATCGTTCACTAATATCATGGTAAGCTGTGTCTTACTGACGTGTGATAGTTTCATATAAACAAAGTAGAAAGAACGTTTTTTCTATAATACATCCATTTAACTTGACATTTTAAAACGATACCCAGTTAACATATCAAATAACAATGTATCAACCATTCATCACTATTTGCACATGTCAATAAAGTTACTAGATAACTTTAAATCATAAAAATGTACATAATTACAGAACCATAAAACAAAATGTATATATGTTTCTGTTACTACAAGCCAAACAGCAGATTTACAAGGTACAACTTGTTGAATTTTAAAAAGTTTTACAAAGTGAATGGATTATGTTTAAGTTTATTGAACTAATTCAAGAAAATGTCCTCATATAATCAAACATGGGACAGATATGCACTATGTTAATTGTGAACAAAATGTGTTAATTATGTAATATTGAATGTATATAACACCTTTGGGAGAATAAATTCACACGGAATAAATACACGATATACAAATTATTTCGTTTAATGCACATGGATATTGCACGCATTCAGTGTTGGCATAAATAACGGAATTCATACTTTAGCACCAGTAACGTAATTCATACTTCAGCACCAGTAACTGAAATGTTTATCAAAAGCAATGAAGAAAATTTTCTCACCGTATTGAGTTGATCTGCAATACTATTTTGTAGTTAGATTCCTTGTTTAAGATTCAGGTACTTATTTATATCATACATACTTGGACATCATACAGATATCATTATGCAACGATAAGTTGCCACCTCTAGCATGTCTAGAGGGTTAATTTAGTCGTGCATACATGCTTATCAAGATAACGATAGTTGGGATTCAAGAAACATTTTGTTGTTCATTGATCCATCTCGTTCATAATATACGTTATTACGTTGACACTTTCATGACATAGCTCAGTGAGGTTTTTTATAAGATATTTATGAGGTATTTTTCAAAATAAGAAATATATTGCACGAACGACGAATTTCAAACATAGCGAGCTTACAAAATAAATAAATAATACAAATGTAAGATGAACAAAGAAAAAGTGTTTCCCAAGGATTCGAGCCCGAGACATCCGGATGCTAGAGGGCGCTCTATACTCACTGAGCTAGACCGGTGCTCTGTACTGACTGAGCTAGACCGGTGCTCTGTACTCACTGAGCTAGACCAGTGCTCTATACTGACTGAGCTAGACCGGTGCTCTGTACTCACTGAGCTAGACCGGTGCTCTATACTCACTGAGCTAGACCGGTGCTCTATACTCACTGAGCTATAGAAAGCCTGCCACTCACCCAAATTAAATACTTATGATAATATCAGTCGTCAAAAATGGACAGGTTGGAATATACTTTGTGGAAGTGGTCAAGTGATTGACCTATTTTCTTTAATATTAATAAAATGGGCGCAAGTAAATTGAGATAATAAAGGAATAAGTTGTACCTCAGTTGGGGGAACACATTGAGCGACATGCGCAAGGAGTATTTAGACAGATCTAGTGGGTTCAATACGGTGCACCAGCTCATCGTCTTGTCGCTGTCAGAGATAGACTAGGGAAACTCTTTGGAAAGGGTAATTGCGCTCAATCATGAGGTGGAATGGCCACCGGGGAGGTCCCCTAACTAATGTAACACCTTTTGACTTCTTTATGTTCAGACATTTGAAGAACAAGGTGTTTACATCTCCTTCTCGAGACCTGGATGATTTGCAGGGCAGCTATCGACACGAGATAAATCGATATTTTGCACATTACTTTAATAAACAATTTTGACATTTAAGTCTGGCACCATTAATTTCAGGTATTAATTCATTAGCTAAAACTTGCAAAAAACTTGTCGCACCTTTCATCATCAACAACAAAGAAATCAGCAATGCGTGACATTGCTGATTCAGGAAAGGTATCTAAATTAATTGAACCTATATAATTATAGAGTATACATTCTGTACATCTATCTCATTTAAGGTGTCATATTAATATGAGTTTGAAATAACTGGGGACTTTTGAACTTCGATTACTTGTTGATATGCTCTGCATAATTAACTGGTTGATAATCAAAAAGTTGCAAGATGTACAACAGCAGAAGCGATCTCCCGAAGATCATGGATATTGGAGTTAAATGTAGAAAGATCATCACGCCAGTGTGATTGCGCTCGACCTACGTGGTGGTAGGAAGGGGCGCAGAGCTGGAGTGGGGACCACCACATGACGAGTGGGGGATGGTGAACGTTTCGTTAATTGGATCTTGTACGAATGAGTCCTGCAAAACAATGCAAATAATTTAATGAAATAATGAATAAATAATAATTATTATTATTACAATAATACTAATAAAAATGAAACAATTAAAATAGATACATGTATGTATAATATAATATTATACAAATAGCAATAATATTAGTAATAATAATGATTATTATTGTTAATAAATAATACTACTGCTATTACTACCATTTAAACCACTTCTGATTCTCCTTTTATTATAACTTTTTGTTATACCTTGCTACTATTACAATGTAAACAAAAATACAATGCTGATAAAGGTTTATTGCTCTAAAATGAAATGAATGAATAAAGACTCATCACGCCAAAAAAATGACATGGTTATTTGATCATCTATATATACCGTGTATATTTGGGAAGGGAATGTACTTCTGGTAAAGTTCGATCTCCAATGCCGCCAAGTGAAGTCATGACTAGCTAATTAACTGAAGTAGATTTTAAAATTCGAGATAATTCAACTAATGACCCTTATTTTCTGAATAGTTTATGATTTTAGATTTCTTTATAGACACGTTGTCGATTGGGAGATGAAATGAGAATCATTACCTGCATGAAGTGAACTAATTTGTTATAATTGTTGAGTGAATATCATTCTGTGTGTAAAAGGTGTCCACTTTCCGATCATTTCCGGCACATGATTTGACCATACGATGATCGCTCCCAAACCTCCCCACTACGTTAATGTTCTTTATAGATATTTCAATTTTAACAAATTATTATTTCGCGTATACAGTCAAACCAGAAAAGGGATAGGAAACGCATACAAACGGAGACGAACAGGTTGGAAATGTAACTCTCCGTTAGGCTTTCGTTTACGCTATCCGGTGATATGTAACTAGCTAGGCCCTTAGGATTTAAATCAGTTGTGACACCATTATAATTTATAATATCTGTTTGATCAGAAATGTACCGTGGACAATTCCATTCAAGCACTCACCGTTTGTTGAATGTGCACCGTTAAAGCGCCACGTTGCGCATCAAGGCTCCTCGCGCATGTCAGGTGTGAGAGCAGTCTGCCATTGTGTCTGACGAAACCCTCCAGGATCCTGTATTTAAACATGGAAAGGAGAGGTATACTGTCTAATTGAGTGTGACGGGAAGCAACTTATATTATTAAAGAAGAAAACTTTTAAAATACAATTATTTCTACTCTCAATTACATGATAATGCTAACACTTGAAAATCCGATTGTGCTAAGGTGGAACATATTGGAAATCTCCCTTCTGCTAGTATACTCTAGAAGTGTTCTTTCCCAGGATGATTACAGCTTTTTTCAGCTGGTTCCTAAAGAATCACAAGTAGCAATATGATATGTAAGAACTAATCTGATTTAGTTTAGAAAAGGGACGCGTCTTCCTGTGTTGTTGTTGTGCTTTGTTTGGGATCGTACACTTTTGGTCAAAACATGCACCATAACATTCCCTACTAATAGTTATAACTCTACCATGCTTGAAAAGTATGAACATTACAAACGACAAAGTACATTCAAGAAGAGCCGTTACAACACAAAAGGGCGCTGTAATCGCATTTGTTTCAGCCATTTTCATAACAAATTGTGCATGTGATATTTTGTTAGAATAATGATCAACTAAAGACATCATTGACAATTTAAAAACCTCTTTTGTACATTTTTGAAAAAGTGTAAGCATCTTATTACATTTTTTTCCTAAATCATGAAATAAATGAGGGATCCAACATTTATTCCGATCGGATATATTGATTGATATTTCAGTTGTTTCTGATCCGATTTTAATCAAATAAAGTGTATTATGTCATTGAAATCATTAAAATTGTATGCCCTTTTAAATTTGACACTTATTATTTCATTACCTCATACAAAGAAAGACAAAGGAACATTGAAATCGACTCACACAATGCTCCTCATGGTGACAATTGTCCTGCAAGTATCAATCAATTGGACAAGACCCTCCTCATCTGGCTTAAGCCTAATCAGCCTCATCTCCTGAAGCCTGGCAGTCCTGCCTTGGATAGCCTCACATAGTCTTGCCATAGTCGCTGATGATACTGTGCGTTTATCATCAGCCATATCACCCAGCGTAATACGCGTCATCTCTCCTCCTCCACCACGCGTGAGACCGGTCGCTATCTGGTTGATGGCTTGGTCAGCGTTAGTGAGGGCTACATACATGCTAGTCAAACCAGATAGCGACTCGATCACGCCGCTGTAGCTCTCGGTGTCAAGAAAACTAACAGTGAATTGCTGGATGGTCGGCAGAGAAGGCGGGTTGCGTGGGAGGTGGAGAGATGATAAATAGATGGCAAGGCGTGTAAGGCTGGAGAAAGACTGTTCAAGACAGGACCACAACTTCAGGGATAGTTGTTCGTCTAGCTCGGTTTTGGTGATATAGATATCATGGATCTAAAATGCATGGACGAGAAAATGCGGGAAGACAAAATCAGTACAATGTTATGCCAAAATAATAAAATTCATATCGTACATATCATAAAGAGGAATCTCATTCATGTGCAGTAAGAACAGTATATAGTGGGCATAATAGTAATAATGATGATAACGGCATCCAGTTGTTCATTGTATCAAGGCAATGGATCGTACATTTTGTCAAAAATGAGAGAGAGACAACAAAATCCATCAGGTGCTGTTTACGATTTATAACATAATACCCAGAAAATTGTGATAACATGCACAGCAAACTAATTTTGGGACAAGAAACATCTGATCCGTATAATGCGCTCTAATGATATGGATACCAACAACAATTAATTTAACATATTATCCAATCGGAATAGGTATTCGTTATTCATTCAAAATCACAGTAATTAGTAATGCTGAGGCCAGAAATATGTAGACATCAAGGATCAGGGTCAACAAGAGACGATAGTGATTTGCATAAATATAAAGACTGTTAGACATAATAATGCGAAGCGAGGTAGGTAACGATAAATACTCGATATTAGTATTAATTTCTATAAAACAAATCAAACATTAATGTGTATAAATGATCATGTATTATTTTGGAATCACTTTCTACATTATGTATCATATCTTTACACCATGTACATGCGATGCATATGGGCAATTCCAGCGCCACGGGCATTACAATTCACATAATGTTCATGACTTCCAATGCAACTACTAATGCATGTCTCTAGCTAATGCCTAACTTTTACTTTGATTGCAAAACAATAGCCTGGACTAATTCTCCAAAATGTGCGCCGTCACGGATATGACGGTTTTCGGACATGACTTTTCTCATCTTTTTCCATTTTGAGATGGGAGGGGGGGGGGGGGGGGGGCGTGAACATTTTGTTGTGAGATAATGAAAAACTGAGTGTCAAATTTGAAAGACATACAATTTTAATGACAGAATAAACTTTATTTGATCAAAATCGGTTCAGAAACGGCAAAAATATAAATAAATATATCCGATCGTAATAAATCTGGGTCCCAGATTTATTACTAATAAATCTGGGTCCCAGAATTATTCCATGATATTTTTTATTTTTATTTAAAAATGATTAAACTGTTTTAAAAATTGTCAAAATGTTTTTAAATAGTTGTTGATGGTCTCTCTATTTAGTCAGTATTTCAACAAAACATCACATGCATAATTTTGTATGAAAAATGGTTGAAACAAATTTCCCTTTTAGAGCGCGCCCTGTTGTGTTTGTATGGCTTTTTTTGAATGATAACAGGCTTTTTACTTACGGTAGTCGTTTGTAATCGTGTGTACCTTTCGAGCATGGTGGAGTTATAATTGTATTGTAACGCGTGTGACATTTTCCTATCATATGTTAACCCCCCCCCCCCCCCCCCCCCCCCCCCCCTCCTCCAATTTGCCTTATACACGATCATTCCGCAACGCGTGAGGATATTGCCGCACCACATCACAAGTTCTTTCTTCCGCATCTTTTGAGACCAATTTATGACGAACATCTATACCCTTACAAAGTCACTTTTTCGAAGTGGAAGTCATTCCAGAAATTGCATAATTTGGAGATTTAAAAATCCTAAGGAAATTGTGTTTTTTCATAGGATTTATAAAAAATGTATTATTTCTCATTGTAATCACTGCAAATAATTAATTGTAGGACAATAGTTGTTTAACAATCGTGAATTATTGATTTCATTATATACAAGATGTAAAAATGGCAGTTTAAAAATCAATGCATAAGATGAGAATTTTCCAAGCACAAATTCTTGATGTATCTATAGGCCAAAATAAGATTGTTTAAAACCCATGGATTGCTTTATTGTACATATTGTCCCACGCGTTACAAAATATAATTATAGAATTATACTAATTAGGTAAACGTGATTAATTGTTGTTGCTATGTTATGGATGTCCCGCAAGGTAAATTAGAACTTTGTAGAGTTACAGAAAAAATAAACCTTTTGGTAAACGAGTAATCAAAGCAATAAGATGTAAAAATGTAACGCGTGGGACATGCTAATTTTGGAACGCATCTAATTTGCATATTAAATGAGATAACAAGCTGAAAATCATAATCCAAATTACTTCTTGTAATGACTTCAGGTCAAGTCAATAATAAGTAAAACAATTATTACAAGCATCTTAAAAGTTGTTAGATTTGTTTTTAATTAAGTTTTCCCAGGCGTTACAGTGATTTACATATTATGCAAAATAGCTTATTATCACTACTTATTGGAAACAAGTTTTTTTTTGTTTTTATTATTAAAATTGTATCTCAGCTTTAAAATGATATCAAGTTTCACTCGATTAGGTCAAGATGACAATTCATCCCCTTGGGAACAAATGTCTTGGATTGCCCTTTTACAATCATCGCATGCAAATGTATTTTTTTTGTAGTTTTTTTTTTTATATTTTATTTTATTTTATTTATGTATTATTTGTTTTAATTTTTTTTTTATTTATTATTATTATTTTTTTTAATTATTATAATTTATTTATTTTATTTTATTTATTTTTGTTGGGGTGGGGGGGGGGGGGGGGGGGGGGGGGGGGGGGGGGGGGGTAATGCATGCAAATTTTGTCCAACGTCAATGGCCAAACACTATTCTGCATTGAGTGTCAAACATTATTCATGTAGTCATCAAAATATGGTCCTTCCTCAGTATTAACCATTAGGTAACAAGGCTGAATTTAATTTGTTCACCCTTGGGTAACATTTTTCGTGGAATTGAAATTGCCCATAACTGAATTATTTGATTTCCTTATACCCCAGCACCTCGAACGTCAATAGGAGTGGTTTAGCGTTCTTATTTCAGAAATCTTATACAAACTATTACTATATTCATTATTTTCATGAATTATTATCATAATGATTATCCGGAGTAGTTTAGTCATCGTTAGGATTGTTATCGTTCTTGAAATGGACATTTACATTATTGCCGCGAATATGCGTGTAATGTTACTTTATTATTTGCGCGTTTCACTGTCCACCCCCGTGTTCACACACAAAATGTTCAGCCCTTAATCATGACTAAAGAATCAGCAGCTGACTATAGAATCAGCTTCTCATTAAAAATTCCTATGGCAAGCCCTTTGTGTAAAAACTAGATAAACTATGTTTTTCTCAGATACACTCAGTTTTTCTCAGATAAACTCAGTTAATCTCCAGATAAACACAGTTTATCAGAAAACTCAGTTTATCAGTTGATAAACTGAGTTCATCAGTTGATAAACTGAGTTTGTCTGATAATGTGTTTATATGGCAAGCCCTTTGCGTAACAACTAGATAAACCCTGTTTTTCTCAGATAAACTCAGTTTATCACCAGATAGACAGAGTCTATCAACTGATAAACTGAGTTTTTCTGATAAACTGTGTTTATCTGGAGATAAACTGAGTTTATCTGAGAAAAACTGAGTTTATCTGAGAAAACAGAGTGTATCTAGTTTTTACACGAAGGGCTTGCCATTAGTCATGATTCTTTAGTCATGATTAAAGGGATGAAACTGTGTTGTTTGTGAACACGCTGAACGCTACGCAAACCAAATATAATGTTAACGGCTATCTAAAACATTAATTTTTATAATACACTGCAACAAGTGATAAATTACAAGATGCAACCACGTGATATAATTTCCAATAAAATAAAGAGAACGATTGCACATTATCATTTCTTAATATATATATCGAGGGCGCATGTGTAACAATTCGAATCTCGATGCTGTGCAAGTCTTCACAAACAAATATACATTCCTTGCAATTAAAGATACTCACTGACTCACCTCCAGCTTTGCTTTCAGTGGGAGTCTTTCTAGTCCGAGAAGAGTATTTGCATGGGCATTTTTAAGGAAAAGACGGTGCTTTTTTTTGTAGTGTATATGTATAATCTCAGCCAGTTCGTCAGGGATGGTCTCTTTGTCAGCTAGGGGTAATTCGCCTAAGAAGACTAAGAGAAGATTGTCTTTAATTGTATGATCATCTTCAAACATACCCATACATTGTACGGAATAAATACGCTGCATGATGGGAAGCAAAGATTGTACAGAAGTACCGACAGCAAATCGCAGTACGTATTCCAGTTCACTGATCCTGTTGTAATTTTCCATCGTGTCGAGTACCTCTTTCTGCTTTTCTCGATTTAAAGTACTGAAGTAAATTCCAGCACAGTATTCTTGGACTAGTTTGTGAAAGAATTCTATTATGGTTTTGGGATTTCCCGAATGATCAGTGAATTCATCTTTTTCTAAAAATCCCAACTCAACAGCAAATGCTATTTGCTGTTGACATGTCTCAAAGTCGCTTTCCGTGAAAACTAGCTTCTGCAAATTACTTAGCAATAAGCTCAGTGCTAGTCCACCTATTGCACTCACTGAATTCTTCATCTGTTCTATCATGCTAGCTTTTGTTTTGTTTTCTTGAGTGTTTTTCGCAAAAGCATGGTGAGCTAGGTAGTAAAACAAACTGTTCATAATTGATGTGAGTGTGGTAGCACCTTGCAGAAAGCCAGTTTCCCACAGTATACAGAGGACCATGCAAAAGAATGGAATCTTCAACAAGAAGGCAATGTTACAATGTTGTATGTGCTCGTAATATGCCTTTTGCTGGGTTTCATCTGGGAAGAATCGAGAGATATAAGATTTAGCATCTTCATCGCCATACCCCTCGATCTCAAAAACGGCAAAGTTCTCAGAGAGCCTAGAGTCGCAAAAATCCTCTTTCCGATTAGGACGACTGGTGACGAGAACTCGAGATTTAGCAAACCGCTCTGCACGTAACAGCTGAAAAAGACTCGAGTCATTGGACTCACCAGTCAACAAGCTTCCGCTGACATGGTTGAACTCGTCATAGCCATCTATAATAATAATGCACCTATCTTCATTTTCCTTAATCAGATGCTCGATGTCTTCTGGATGGACATGCGGTAATTTGGCGAGAAGTTGAGATATGATGGCTTTTCCGAGGGACATATTTTGGTCTAAATTACGAAACTTTAGAACGAACAAAAGAGCTACATCAAGAAGGGGGGAATTGGTCAAACCCTTGGCCCAGTCATGTGACAGTTTATCACATGCCGTGGTTTTTCCCATACCTGCCCGTCCAACAAGGAGCATACGAGACGGACATGTTCCGTTGACCTTTGTTTTGAAAATACCGTCAATCGACTCCTCTACTGGTATCTTCTCATCTTTAAGTCCTCGTGGTTCTTTTTCTGTTTTGAGAAGATTAATTCTAGTGTGCAGGTCTGCGAATTCAGTGCAAGCACCCTTGTCCCAAGGTTTCAGCTGAAGCTTCTTCTTCTTGTACTGCTCGATGAGGATTTCTCTACAGCTTTCAACGGTGAGTGTCTGCTTGGGTCCTTTTGATGATGGTTGTGCGTCACCTGGTATACAAGGTATATGAAATAAATGAGAACACTTGGACATCGCGAAAAAACAATGTGACCAAGTTCCATACATTCAGGTTTGTTTGAAATAGTGTTTATAAAAATCAGGGCAAACGATTTGTAAATTCGACGGAAAGAACTTTTCAAAGATTAACTATCTACTTTACTGTTCTAGTGACACTACAGGGCACTTTCATTTTTTGGACGAAAAAAACAGGACCAAATGCATTGAATAAACCAAAAAGATACATGAGACTTTATAACAACAATATGAAACATGAGTAAAAGCCGGACATGCCAAATAGTTTGTTGAACAGGTAGAAAGGATAAAAGACTAAGGTAATGAAATGTAATGTTCAATTATTAAAATTTTACGATTTATCCGCGAAAATATCTCACTTTGGATTTAATTAGCATTTATTACAATAAGTTTATAAATAAATGATATTTAGAAAATGTGAAATACCCATAGGAATCTTCGCACTTCACTTGACACGTATGCAAATTTTGTGACGGTTGGCCGTTTCACGGCCGAGATCTAAGGAAGGATATATACTCCGCAAAAAAAAGAAACTGGACACTTATATAACTTGAAATATTTCATATTTATGTACAATAAAGTGTACATTATCCTATATCAAATTAAAGGGAATTGAGTCCTCTTAATGCAGGGTATAAGATAAATGTGTAATCGTTCATGCATGAAATGCCATGGTCAATTAACAATAGCAAGGTCTGTATTAAAAAATAGCAAAAACAATGGAGGACCACACCATTCGACTGAAATGATATTAAGCATTTCACTTAAAACAAGATGTGCGGGGCAAATAAATTATGACATTATTAAACTTTATTGTTTGAACAAACTCTGAAAATACACATTTTTCAATAAAACGGGGCTAGGTTATAAGAGCATTAACATATTGGTCTGTCTTTGAGGCATAAATCTTGTTTGTTTCATGTATCCCCTGCAATGTTAACCATAGATACCAAGAAAAACGACATGTTAAAAACTGCCCAACTGTTTGACCAATGGTGGCATCGGGTTTTTAAGATCTTTGGATTACCTTTGGACGATCTTTGGTAGAATTCTTGGAAAGAATTTATACTATTTGTCATGCTGAAATAAGGGCACAAACTGTGGTTTCGACTAATAAACCTTTGCCATGGAATTCCCTTTTTTGTTACATTTTGATGAAAAAAAAACCTATAACATTCACAATTTGTCTTAACCCCTTGACTACGGGAACCGAGTGGGTCGTGTACAAAGTCTATGGGGATATCATAAACTCGCAGGGAACGGGTTAAATTATACTTTTTATGGAGATAAAGATAGAAAAGGTCACATTTGTAATGAAAAATTATGCCATCCCATGAATATAGCGTTTTAGATTATGCTTATCAACATTTATATGGTTGAGTGGATGTTCCATTTTTGCTATTTTTGAAAACAGACCTTGCTGTGTTTAATTGACCGTGAAAGGTCATGCATGAATGGATTCATCTGGATAGTATGCCAAAATTGAAGAGGGTAATTTTATCTTTAATTTGATATACAATATCATATATTTTATTGTAAATAAATATGAAATATTTTGTCTTATACAAGTGTCCATTTTCTTTTTTTGCGGAGTATATATCGCTGTATAGAAAGACCTCAACTAGTCCGGTCTTGGGGTTGAGCATTATACGCTGTATTTGTTTTAAGGCTATATCGTGCTAGAAGATGTCAGCAATTCAAATTCACAAACCTGTCAAGCTTGTCGAGGTTGTCGGTAAGTGCGTCTCGGCGATGGTTCCAAGACTGACCTCCCCTAGCGCATCTCTCAGGATCCGGACCTGGTCTTTCCTGGGCGTTCTGTTTCTCCAGTCGAACAACATGTTTCTTGTCCCTTCAGCAGTCACTCTAGCTCCGCCTTTGTTTGTATCGATGTACTGATCTACCTCAGATCTACGAAAGTCAAGCCTCAAACCAAGATCAAACACTTTTGCGTCACTGCCACCGACGTCGGTTGCTATGTCTAGCAGAGTGACTTCAGAGACTCCCGTCATTTTGTATCAGTATTGAGAGTTGATCTGTAAAACAGGTAAAGAGAGAATGGAAAAGGAAAAATAAAAACACGTTCATACCATCAACATTATGTACACGGATTAAAATACTTGAATTAACCTTAGCAATTAGTGTGGAGTGTGCATGGAAACAAATGAATACACAATTTCGAGGTAATGTAATACGAAGTATAAGAGCAATTATCATTATGGTAAGATAAATCAACACCACGAAGTGCTTTGTACAACTTATTAATGAGAGCGCCCTCTCTATTTACATATTGCATCCAACACATGACAATGGATAAATCCTATCAAGCCCAAGAGGGCACAATGTGTCTCCTACCATACTTCAATCACCACATCCTTTATTTTGTTCGATTTTCACCAAATTTAGTGAATGTTTCTAAAGTCTTGTTGCAAAATGTTGGTATAAATTTGCGTATCAGGACTACTACCCCCTGGACAATTACCACAGGGACAACTACCACCCGGGCAATTACCCCCCTAGGACAATTACCCCCAAGACAACTACCCCCAAGACAACTACCCCCAAGACAACTACCCCCCGGATAATTACCCCCCGGACGATTACCCCCCCAGACAATTACCCCCCGGACAACTACCCCCCGGAATATTACCCCCCAAGACAACTACCCCCGGATAATTACCCCGAGAGAATTACCCCCCAGTCGACTACCCCCTGGACAACCACCCCCCGGACGATTACCCCCCTAGGACAATTACCCCCGGGACAACTACCACCCGGACAATTTTGTTCGATTTTCACCAAATTTAGTGAATGTTTCTAAAGTCTTGTTGCAAAATGTTGGTATAAATGTGCGTATCAGGACTACTACCCCCTGGACAACCACCCCCGGACAATTACCCCAGGGACAACTACCACCCGGACAATTACCCCCCCCCCTAGGACAATTACCCCCCAAGACAACTACCCCCAAGACAACTACCCCCCGGATAATTACCCCCCGGACGATTACCCCCCCAGACAATTACCCCCCGGACAACTACCCCCCGGAATATTACCCCCCAAGACAACTACCCCCGGATAATTACCCCGAGAGAATTACCCCCCAGTCGACTACCCCCTGGACAACCACCCCCCGGACGATTACCCCCCTAGGACAATTACCCCCGGGACAACTACCACCCGGACAATTACCCCCCCCCCCAGGACAATTACCCCCCAAGACAACTACCCTCGAGACGATTACCCCCCAAGACAATTACCCCCCAAGACAATTACCCCCTAAGACAACTACCCTCCAAGACAACTACCCCCCGGATAATTACCCCTTGGACGATTACCCCCCAGACAATTACCCCCCGGACAACTACCCCCCGGAATATTACCCCCCAAGACAACTACCCCCGGATAATTACCCCCCTAGGACAATTACCCCCGGGACAACTACCACCCGGACAATTTTGTTCGATTTTCACCAAATTTAGTGAATGTTTCTAAAGTCTTGTTGCAAAATGTTGGTATAAATGTGCGTATCAGGACTACTACCCCCTGGACAACCACCCCCGGACAATTACCACAGGGACAACTACCACCCGGGCAATTACCCCCCTAGGACAATTACCCCCCAAGACAACTACCCCCAAGACAACTACCCCCCGGATAATTACCCCCCGGACGATTACCCCCCCCCCCCCCCCAGACAATTACCCCCCGGACAACTATCCCCCGGAATATTACCCCCCAAGACAACTACCCCCGGATAATTACCCCGAGAGAATTACCCCCCAGTCGACTACCCCCTGGACAACCACCCCCCGGACGATTACCCCCCTAGGACAATTACCCCCGGGACAACTACCACCCGGACAATTACCCCCCCCCCCCCCCCCCAGGACAATTACCCCCCAAGACAACTACCCTCGAGACGATTACCCCCCAAGACAATTACCCCCCAAGACAATTACCCCCTAAGACAACTACCCTCCAAGACAACTACCCCCCGGATAATTACCCCTTGGACGATTATCCCCCAGACAATTACCCCCCGGACAACTACCCCCCGGAATATTACCCCCCAAGACAACTACCCCCGGATAATTACCCCCAGACAATTACCCCCCAGTCGACTACCCCCCGAACAACTACCCCCGGAAAAATTACCCCCAACATCGATTCCATGTAAGTGTCATCATCAAACTTAAAAAATGAAGTACAAAGAACCACTTTGTGATTAATATATTTAGGGAGAGAATTGTTGAAATGGTTTAAATATCTTCTTCTTTTTTTAATAGGGGGGCCTTTAAAAAAAAAAGTTACAGCCCTATGAACGTAGGGGAAGTTTTGGGTCAAAATAGAGGCCTCTGGCTTCATATTAGAGTAAAAAAAAAATTAAACCATCAGCTGTCCCTTATTCTTCCATTATTAAATTCATTTTGAGAAAACAGTAAGCTTTTTCTTCTATGCTGTTAGCATTTTGCAAATTTATCATCCTCAAAATACACTTGATGAATGTCTCGCGAGTCACGCAAAAGGTTGATTTGTTAAAATTACAGTAAATTTAGATTACTTTTCAACAAATGTTTATATACCCTTGAATATAGGAGTGATGCTTTATCAGTTGATACAGTAATAAAAGCAGAGACAGAGACAAAAATAGTTTTTAACCGAATGACACCTAAAGTCGATGGGTATTGTGTGCACGCGTAGCACACTTGGTGAGCAATTTGGCAAGAAACATTTAGAGAAGGGTGGGGAGTAGGGGCCTGCTATTTAGCACCCATTAGCTTTTCTGGTTTAGCTGTTTAGAAATGTAAAAGCCAAATAACACTACAGCATTTTGAAATGCCCCACACACCAAAAATGAAAATATGCTTTCACCACCAACTGAAAGTATTATATATGTCAAGATTTTTACAGAATTTGCTTTGTAATTGACTAATTGAGCATAATAAAAGGTTTGTAATTAAAACAATCAGGACACAGATCGATTTATCCGCGTATTGTATGCTAACACACGTATGCGGACTTGCTATATCTCTAGCCCAGCACTAGCGGCGCAGAGAAGGGCGAAGAGGTACATGAATTGCGGTGAATTTAGGCCCACTGGTCATCTGGTCTGACTGGCACGCCGACGGAGTGAATTGAATTTCTTCTGATTTTCTGCATGTAATGATATTTAATACGGTTAAATGTTAACATACAAGCTATTTTTTCGTTGCAAACACCCTGATAGAACCCTGAATGGAATCAGTCAAGAGATACCCACATTGGTAACCTTAATGGGAGTCCAGGGGCCGAGCACCCGGAAGCTTAAGGATTGTTAATATCCAGCTAACTAAAGATGTTATTCTTAATTATGTAAATACGTACAAATGTACAAGGGACTGGGTCAGATGGCCTTAATGGGGTTCTAGGGGGTACAGCCCCCGGAAGATTTTGGATTTGGGCAGTTGAGCACTCTCAAGATGTGGTTAGGGTTAGGGATAGGGTTAGAAGAAGACTATTGTATCATAATGAATTAGAGGGGCCAATGACTCTTCATTTTAATGTTATTTTATATTTCTGAACCCTCAAATTTTTTTATTATCATTATTATTATTTTTATTTTTTATTTTTTTTGGGGGAGGGGGTTATATCCCTCCCCCCATCCTCGGTGATCAATGCCCATGAGATGCCAGCAGCCCCCAGGCTTTGTGTATGCTTGGAGGGGGAACCTCAAGAGATGTACTCAGCCCCCAAGCTTTGGGTATGCTCAGAGGGGGTAGCCCCAAAAGATGCACGTAGCTCCCAGGCTTCAGGGTATGCTTGGAGGGGGTAGCCCCAAGAGATGCACGCAGCCAGGGGCGTCGATCATGGGGGGGGGGGGGGGGGGGGGGGGGCAGGGGCGGTCGCCCCCCCCCCCCCCAATGAAAATATTGGGGGCGAACATATCATTTCGCCCCCCCCCCCCCCAATAATTCCGAAAATGAGGAAGAACAAAATTGAGTGATATAATGCCAAAGAGGGGAAAGACACATTTATCAATAATTAATCTTCAAAATAGCTGTTTTTTTTAGTTTGAAAAAGACTGTAAATCTCCTTTTTGTTTCGCGCGCTTCGCGTGCATACAGTTTCTCATATTGCAAGTTTAATTTCGATTGCGGGAACTCACCTTTCGAAATGTGTTGGGCAGTGTAATTTCTCAAACACACACCTTAAACGAAGTTTATTAAACCCTCATCTATAGCACACCGTCACAGAAAATAAAATAATCTGAAATAATATATCTTTCAGTCAATAGACCGCTTCTGTAATGTATGCAAATAATATGCGTATGACGTAAGACTCCCCTCCCCGTTGGCAAGCTTAACAATAGTAACTAGGTCTGGCAAGCTAAGTTTTGTTTATTTCAACTCTGACTCTGACTGAATTATGTAATGTATGTAATTCAGTCACGTTCAGGCACGTGACAGTTAGGACGGTCTGTGGATAATTAAGACCCTTCCATATTCCATTTGTTGTTGTTGATTGGATTATCAAAGGTCTTTTAGGAATGATGGTGGCCCAAAATGTCTGTATTTACCATGTTTGACCTTCAAAATGACATAATTTAGGCCAAAAATAATAATTGTTTCAAAACATAGATTTTATTTTGGGCTAAAATGGTAAAATTTGCCTCTTGAATGACATGTAATTTAACCTATTTCTGTGTTGTTGTTTTTTTAAGTATAAATTCTTAATGAAGGGACCTAGGGAAGGGGCAGAGAACATTTTTGTATTGCTCCAGGCTACGGTCACTCATGGATCAATCGTGGATTCTACGATTGATCGTAGAGTCTACGATTGATTTTCTGTGGTTCGATTAATCGTAGAACGTTTATGTTACAGAAAATTGATCGTACGATCAATCGTGACTCTACGATCAATTACTTCTACGATTGATCGTACAAGCAATTGATCGTAGCATGTTTATGTACGCACCCAACGCACCCCCAATCATGCTACGGGACTGCCAATACACGAGCACCCAACGCACCCCCATGCTACGGGACTGCCAATACACGAATACAAACATCGTACGATATCCCATTCCGAAATCGTAGGTAAAAAGATGCATTTGTGACCTAGGCATATCACATGTTCTATATGTTTTTCGCCGGGGTTTTTTGGCCAATTTCGTAAGCTTCTCATTCGTTTCAGTAAGCGTGTCATTCAATTTTGCGAAATTGAGCTGAAGGCTTGCAATTGTGATTCAAAATTCCATTATGTTCATACGATTTAGCTCTTCGGTGATTTATCAATTGTAGCATTCAATTAAAAAAAAAACACGCTATTTGCATTCAAATTCGCTAACGGATTTACCAGAGGTCGGTATTACGTAATCATGAATTTACTCGCTTTAAATTGAATGACAATTTTACAAAAAAAAAACACGTTTTAAATCAAATGCAAACAAAATGTTTCCGAATGATCAATACATGAATTCGAATGCAAAAAAAAAAGAAGATTTTTAACTGCAAAATACAACTGCGGTAACAAAATTGGCGAAATTGAATGCACACAAAATCTTTTGGCAAAAAAAAATGTCGAACGACCCGAAATTAAGCCAAATGTTTCTATATCATTTATTATTACCATGATTACCATGTTTTATTAAATGGGTGATGATAATGAATTTATCAATGATTTAAAAAAAACATGACAGTCGTTCCCTAGTATAGCGTATACCAGTTTGAAGAATCTTTCCAAGTGGGAGGCCGCTAGAC
Source organism: Echinarachnius parma (assembly GCA_037951105.1). Lineage (NCBI taxonomy): Eukaryota > Metazoa > Echinodermata > Echinoidea > Clypeasteroida > Echinarachniidae > Echinarachnius > Echinarachnius parma. Next base: position 132,985 of record JBAMJV010009433.1, read on the forward strand.
AAGATTCTTGTCGAATTTATCGCTCTTGGGGGCGTTGCTTAAAACTCAAAACGCAAAGTTGCGTTTGATTTTCGTCGCACGTCACCAAAAATCAAACGCAACTTTGTCCAGGGGGTAGTAGTCCTAGACCTGGACTACGACCCCCTGGCTGGATAACTACCCCCTAGTACAATTACCCCCCGGACAACTACACCCCTAGGACAATTACCCCCCGGACAACTACACCCCTAGGACAATTACCCCCCGGACAACTACACCCCTAGGACAATTACCCCCCGGACAATTACCCCCCCCCCCTCCCCCGCCCGGACAACTACACCCCTAGGACAATTACCCCCCTGGACAACTACACCCCTAGGACAATTACCCCCTGGACAACTACACCCCTAGGACAATTACCCCCCGGACAACTACACCCCTAGGACAATTACCCCCCGGACAACTACACCCCTAGGACAATTACCCCCCCCCCCCCGGACAACTACACCCCTAGGACAATTACCCCCTGGACAACTACACCCCTAGGACAATTACCCCCCCAGACAACTACACCCCTAGGACAATTACCCCCCGGACAACTACACCCCTAGGACAATTACCCCCCGGACAACTACCACCCGGACAATTACCTCCCTAGGACAATTACCCCCCAAGACAATTACTCCCCAAGACAACTACCCCCAAGACAATTACCTCCCAAGACAATTTCATCCAAAACGAAAGAAATGGTAATTCATTTTCGGCGTGCAGACACAAACCATGGGCCACTGTTTATTCATGGCAAGGCGATTGAACGAGTAGATAGTTGCAAATACTTGGGGACAATCATAAATGAGATGTTGAGTTGTAACGAAAACACTCAAATGCTGGTGAAGAAAGAAAATCAACGAATGTTCTTGGTTACAACAAAGATTTCGCCACACAAGATTTCGGCAATCTTTATCCCAAATGCAATACATACATTCTATTCAACCGTAAGAAGATGAGTAAGAGCTAAAATGGGTTCTTGAATTGTTTACAGGTTTTCTGGATCCCTTTATATTAATTTTCCCACTTTGGGGCTGCACATTTTTAAAATCTTGGAAGTCATATATTCATTTGTAATACAATACATTTCATTTATATTTAGAATAAAACTAAAAGAGGGTACATTAATACATTTATTATAATAATTACAATTTGTATCACACCATGGCATTTTTTACGTGAATAAATTTTTTCACTTAAAATTGTATTGGCATACGCCTTGTTGGATCCCTTTACATTTTAAATTTATTTCACTTTGTTGTGCTGCTTATTGTTGAAATTTGACTTATTGGAGTAATTAACATTTGTTAATACCACATTTAATTATTAGATACAAGTGTTTTTTGAATTACTATAAATTTCACTTAAGTTTAGAATGAAATCAGAAGAGGGTAAACTATTCATATACTATGATAATCACAAATAGGCCTATGTAGGCCACCATGTTCTACACTGCATTTTAGAGTATGTAAGGATGTAATGATATAATGTATGAAGTTCATTAGTTTAGTCAACTGTATTTTGAGGAGTATGAAATAATTTAATTGCATAATGGTACTATATGTAATATTATATAAAGTTAATTAGTCCAGTGAACAGATGTAACCAAATAAGTATAATTATGTGTTGTTGTGTAGGCATGCAAGTGATTATGCCTACAAGTAAATGATTTAAATGTTTTTTAATTGTTGAAATCTGACTTATTGTTAGTAGTAACTAAACATTTTAATACCACATGTAATTATTAAGTACAAGTATTTTTTGAAATACTATAAATTTCACTTTTGTCTTAGTATAATGAAATCAAAAGAGAGTAACTATTCATAAACTGTACTATGATAATTAAAATGCGTATGCCACCATGTTCTACCCTGCATTTTATGAATTGTAATAATTTAATGACATAATGTATGAAGTTCATTAGTTTAGTCAACTGCATTTCAGGAGTATGGAAGAATTGAAATACATAATGGTATATGAAATATGAAACATATATGAAAAATAATGGTCTATACAAATTAGTTGTTGTGTAGGCATGCAAGTGATCATGCCTATAAGTAAATGTTTTTTGTTACCCACGCCGATGAAATCGGCAGGGGGTTATGTAAAGGGTTCCGTATGTTTGTTTGTTACCCACGCCGATGAAATCGGCAGGGGGTTATGTAAAGGGTTCCGTATGTTTGTTTGTTTGTTTGTTTGTTTGTTTGTTTGTTTGTTTGTCTGTTTTTTTTTTTTTTTTTTTTTTTGTTTGTGTACAAGATAACTAGAGAACGGGTGAACGGATTTGCACCAAATTTTCAGGGAATGTTTGGATAGTGACATGGAAGAATCGATTAGATTTTGGTGATGATTGGTTGACCCCTGCAAATTCTGTGGAACCTTGAAGTTTGAGTATGTATTTAATGCACGTGTGTGCCTAAATAATATCTGCACGTTATAGGCGCGGTACGGTAACCTCGCTGAATCCAATCGAGCAGCAACTAACAAGTTTAGTCCAGGTGTGCATCGCGATCGCGCGCACGGTACCATATGTTATGGTACGGTACTTTCGATTCCGGGTTAATTAATACGTAACGGAATTGAATTGCAACACGCTGATCTGAACTTTGAAGCGCCAAGAAATTGGTAAGTTTCCGAAAAATACATTTATTTATTTAATAATTATTATTGACCCGACACTAATGTGAAGATGAACAGATGTTCATTTTTACATATTGAATACATCTAGACTGGTTAGAATCAGGAAAATAGGGGAAAATGGATTGATTATACAAAAGTAAAACAGTGTGCAGTCTCATTGTCAATAATTTTGTACACTGCCTCGCCATGGGGCTGCCGCGCCGCAAGCAAGCGGCCTACACCCTGGCCTAGGCATTTTCACCAAATCGTGCCTAAAACGCGCTGGTTAGCCTGCTGTATGCGATACAACGTACGTTTTTAATAATTGTGGGTTTTATGGCATGATACACATGCAAGGAATATAGCAAGAACTTAACTTGGTAAAATGTTGTTGTATGGTTGTGTATATCATATGTTTTCGTTTTATTCCCCTTCGAAACATCGTTCGCTAGCCGGTGGCGTTATGTTGCTAAACAAAGAACAGCCCGGAACTCTGGCGTCACGGCGCGTCCCCGCCGTGACACTGCGGTCTGCAGCTCGAGCAAAACATGAATAAAAGAATATAAAAAAGAACCGGGTCAAAACGAAAATGAATGATATTACAAATGATTGATGTAAATCTCCCAGATATGTGTGAATCATAATCTCCTGCTCTTGAAAACCATTTTAGTTTTAATTTCAATACCAATTCACTCACACAACTTGCACTTGCCAAGATTAGCACTGGGCAATTCCACGCCAAATGAGCCAAAAGTGGAAAAATTAAATGAGGATTATTTCTGATCTTGTTTATTTTTTCTGGATTACTTTTGAATAAATCATGATTGATATCTTTTATTTTATATGATTTACAAAAATTATGGGTGTCTCCTAATAGGAGAAACGGACACCATAATACATGAACCTAGACACATGGGACTACACAGTCCCTATTTCTAGATTGTCTTCATATTTTGCATTCCTTTCTGGTATTTTTCAGTTTAAAGGTACCAAATTGGATGATTGAATATCACAATGTGTGTTCAGGTGGTAATTTTAGTATTTTGAGGGCCCTAAAGTATATTTTTAATGAATCAAACTTCTGTCCTTACATTACCGAACAGTGAAGTATTTAACTTCTTGTGATTATTATACCAAAAGACATATTTTTTTCAAATAAGTGTAATACTCTTTGAACATTAAGGAATGGATTACGAGCCAATATAACATGATATTCCTTTTAGATTGACAGAGATCGGATCATAACTGAAGAACATGAAAATCCATGTCCGTTTTGCTGTCCTTCCGTTACCGGCCTCATTAGTGTCAATATTTAATACACGTAATGTAAAAAAAATGTTTTTAAAATAGTAAATCAGAGGTGTTCCACCAAGAATCTCAGAAATGTAATTTGCAATGATGAATCATAAACAGGATCCTGGAATTATTTGATTAAATTTCAAAAATTGACAGAGATCCGATCATAACTGAAGAACATGAAAATCCATGTCCGTTTTGCTGTCCTTCCGTTACCGGCCTCATTAGTGTCAATTTTTAATACACGTTATATAAAAAAAAAAAATGTTTTTAAAATAGTAAATCAGAGGTGTTCCACCAAGAATCTCAGAAATGTAATTTGCAATGATGAATCATAAACAGGATCCTGTAATTATTTGATTGAATTTCAAAAATTGACAGAGATCCGATCATAACTGAAGAACATGAAAATCCATGTCCGTTTTGCTGTCCTTCCGTTACCGGCCTCATTAGTGTCAATATTTAATACACGTTATGTAAAAAAAAATGTTTTTAAAATAGTAAATCAGAGGTGTTCCAAGAATCTCAGAAATGTAATTTGCAATGATCAATCATAAACAGGATCCTGGAATTATTTGATTGAATTTCGAAAATTGCGTCTGAATGTCCTTCCGTTACCGTGGAATTGCCCCACTGCAGTTCGCCAGTTGCAGTCGCAAAATAATAATTAATGGCATTAATGCACACATCCTGGCCCAATGACCAGAACAATGGTGATGATCCTCTCAAGTGGACAATTTACATGCAATTTAAACTTATACGCTTAAGATAAACATACAGTTCATACACTCGTTCTGTTCAACGGTTGATCACTATGTTTTTAGGATGCATCGGTAAGCAAAACAGGGTTGAGGCCGACGAAGGGGTAGAACAGGGCTAATGGGAGGCGTGGGTATGCTGACTTTGTCGGCCTTCTAGTTTTGAAATGTTTATGGAAATTGTTATAATTGTAAAGATGTGCATAATTGTTATTATTGCCTTCTCTTGCCATTTGCCAATGGATGACACATTTCTTTACAACATTTGTATGTTTGAAGTCCAACTAAAATATATATATCTATCTATCTATCTATCTATCTATTTATTTTATCTAATATGAACAATGACATAGTTGGTAAAGCGAATGGTTAGTTTACCGATCGTTATCTTCAACACCTTCACAATCTTTACATTGACTTCCAAATTCATATTACACTTGGTACTCGAAAGTAGGATATTATATATCAATAGTATTACAACAATAACAAACAAGTATAGCCAACACAATTTGGGATGAAATAGAACATTTGGGCATGAGCACGGTATAGCCTACCAGCTAATTTATTCTGGTGAATTTGGTGTAAGAGGAATGTAAAGGTATACTAACTGAATAACAACGAGAAGTGGGATAGAACAACCACTTGGCTACTTACCACTCCAACTCAAAGAAGATATTCTAAATCCTTGTCTCGAGTGTCAAAGTAAATGTCCCTGTCCAATGCAGATTAATATTAATCAGCCGATATCAATATCAAAGAATTAAAATCACTACACGTGAAACCACATTATTTCCTTCTTCTTTCCTGCTGCTTAGTTCCGGTTTGTATGTAATTCACAAATTGCGTCGCTTTTAATACGCTGTTCTGCATTGCCATTGAGTATTATTGCGCTGTATGATATTGTGATTATTTGAACACTGAATAAATTATAATATATTTGCGTAGGCTAGAACCAAAGACTATACAGGGCGTATCAAAAAAAGCGTTACACTTTTGAAAAAAACATTACATTTGTATATATTTATAAGATTTGTTCATGTCGAGGGATGCCCAATGGTCTCATCTATCAAGTGCCACTAACAAAACAAATTTTCGTTCACGCTTGGGCGAACACTGACAGTTTTTGTACAGAGTTTGACAAATGACTTGCGCCAAATTGAAAGAAGAGGGACAATTATACCAACAGACCGAAAAAGTACTCCCATTCAAACAAATTGCTCTTTGCCATAAATTTAAGAATATTTTATGATTGTGTAATAATTTTGTGGCAATTTTCTATCATAATTCAACTGATTTCATTGTTTCATGGATGGGTGAGAATCAATAATGGGTAATTACTTCAAGATCTTTTTTAAAGCACAGACACATCAAAACCACATGCCGGTCATTCATTCAAAAAGTACCAAATCAATTAATCTTCAAATCATTCAACCGATTCATCAATCGATCAATAAAAAATCAATCAATCAATCCATCCATCCATCAATCCATCATTCAATCGATCAATCCATCCATCAATCAATCAATCAATCAATCAATCAATCAATCAATCAATCCATCAATCCATCCATCCATCCATCCATCCATCCATCCATCAATCAATCAATCAATCAATCAATCAATCAATCAATCAATCAATCAATCAATCCATCCATCCATCCATCCATCTATCCATCAATCCATCAATTTACTCTAAAAACTGTAATCAAAGAGCTCGCAGACTTGAAATTAGTAAATGCACATTATGTTCTTTATTGGATGGATGGATGGATGGATGGATGGATGGATGGATGGATGGATGGATGGATGGATGGATGGATGGATGGCGGATGGATGGATGGATGGATGGATTGATCGATTGAATGACGGATGGATGGATGGATGGATGGATTGATTGTTTGATTGATTTATCATTGATTGATTGATGAATTGGTTGAATGATTTGAAGATTAATTGATTTGGTACGTTTTGAATGAATGACTGGCATGTGGTTTTGATGTGTCTGTGCTTAAAAAAGATCTTCAAGTTATTACCCATTATTGATTCTCACCCATGCATAAAGCAATGAAATCATTTAAATTATGATAGAAAATTGCCACAAAATGATTATACTATCACAAAATAATCTTAAATTCATGGCAAAGAGCAATTAGTTTGAATGGGAGTACTTATTCGGTCTGCTGGTTTAATTGTCCCTTTTCTTTCAAATTGGCGCAAGCCATTTTTCACACTCTGTACAAAAACTGTCAGTGTTCGCCCAAGCCTGAACAAAAAATTGTTTTGTTAGTGGCACTTGATAGATGAGACCATTGGGCATCCATCGACATGAACAAATCTTCTAAATATATAAAAAATGTAATTTTGAAAAAATGTTCAAAAGTGTAACGCTTTTTTTGATACGCTCTGTAGAACCAACCACCATAACCGCGCGGAGCTCAGCTAGGGCCCAATCACAGCCCAGGGACCAGCCGCGACATTTACCATGGCCTTAACTGTACAAAGCGCCAGCGCTTGCGCTGGAGCTCTACGACCAACTATAGAAAACCCCAAAGTTGCTCTTTTGTGTGCACGATATTTTCGTGAAATATATTATATATGATACGATACTTACCATCTACTATTGTTGTAATTTTCTAAGACATACTATGTCAATTGACATTTAGCTCGATTTTATATTCAATCATTAGATATAAATGAGACGATGAGTAAAGAGAAATTTCGTTTTTTGTTTAGTTGTTTGAATCCAGTTCGTGCTCATGCTCTGCTAATTGTAGAAATCTTGGCAGACATATTGTATGAATTTAAACTTTTAATGTCACATTTAATAATTAGATACAAGTGTTCCAATTAATTATATTTATGTATAGAATCAAATAACAAGAGGATGTACATATATTATCTATACTAATCAAATGTTGTAGGCTACGTTTTTACACCGCTTTCTTAGGAGTATGTTATAATTTAATTACCTAATCAATGGTACATAATAATAAGGTATAAAGTTAAGCTTATGTTTGTAGAATCGTATTACTGGTAATGAAATACATAATTGTTGCTTCCTCTTGCCAATGGATGACACATTTCTTTGTAACATTTATCGTATTGCAGGTATTTGTTGAAGTTACATCAGAAATTCACAATTCTAAATTGAATCAACAAATCTCGTATTGACATGATCGTCATAAAGTTGTATTTCTTGTGAACTTCATTATTCATTGCTAGCATTCGACATTACTATCCATACTCGACTTCCAACACGACATCCGTGTAATGCCCGGCGCAGACAGAGCCGACTCGACCCGATCCGACTGGTTTTCCTCAGGTCTCCGGTTTTTTCAGTCAAGTGCCAGTCGGAGGTCTTTCGAGGCCGATTCAACATGTTGGATCGGCTCCGGCTGAGCGAAACTGACTCTAGCATGACTGAAAACCAGTCGGATCGGGTCGAGTCGGCTCTGTCTGCGCCGGGCTTTAGAGGGGCCAATCGCAGAGGGAAAATTTCGTGATCGTGCAGTGTGCGGTAGTCGCAGAGTCGTACGACTGGTCGGGTCGTACAGTGTGCGGAGGGCTTTATTAGTTGGACAAAAGACATAGACGGGTGCCAAAACGAAACCAAAGTCTACTCTGTTCACTGTGTGCTGTAAGCAATTGGACATTTTCAGGACTTCGACAAACATCGCCAAGTAAAAAAAACACATAACAATAGCAAACATTCCGTTGATCTATATTTAGCTTATGGTGTGATCTGGTAGGCCATGATACAATAATTTGTATGAAGAATGAATGCTATTCCAATAATAATGTGTGAGTGTTGTAACTCCCAACATATTTGGAAACGTTCTAATATTCTTGCAAAGGGAAAACTTATATTTAGGGGGAAATAAAACTAGTATTCCTGCAAAAAACACATTTTTTCGGGAAATCGTATGATCTTCGATTAAAATCAATTAGGGACGAATACCCCATCCTCCGTCCCCTATACTCTTATCCGGCAATACATATGCCATGTTGTCCCGTTCGCCCAATGAAATCCAGGTCAAGTCAAAACGGTGACAAAAATACAGGCGATTTTTGTTTGATTTTGTATATTTTTAAATTTTTTTTTTATACAATAGACCAAGCACTTTTCAGTAGATTGTTCCCCGAAGACAAAAATTTGCCCCCGATCATCATATGACACAGAAAATGACACATGAAGACTAATATACCATAATTATGAGCTTAAAGGGATAGTTGAGTTCTGGTAAGGAGAGTACAGTTTTAGTGAAACTGAATTTTAGTAACCAAAACCTGCATCATTACATTACAAACTAATAGTTATAACTAGAAAGGAACACAAAATTACAAATGACGTAGTAAAGATCATGTTATCATTCAAAAAGAGCCGTTAAAACGTAAGCAGGTGCTCTCTAAACACTCATCGGTTTCAACCATTTTGAATAAAATATTGTGCATGTGATGCTTTGTTGAAATAGTGATTAGATAGAGAAATAACCAACAACTATTTAAATATCTATTTTGTAACTTTTTTGAAAAGAGGAAGCATTTTTTTGAATTTTTAACGGCTGGTTCAAAATTCTCTAATAAACCCGGGGCCCCGGGTTTATTACAAATTGTTATATTTATGGATATTTCAGCCGTTTCTGAACCGATTTTGATCAAACAAAGATGATTTTATTGTTTAAATATTATGCTCTTTCAAATTTTACACTCAGTTTTTCATTACCTCACAAACCAATTAAGTAGTCTAGCGCCCTCTCTACCAAAACTCAACTTTCCCTTTAATTGAGTTAGTGATATAATTTTTCATAGTTTATGTTACATTTCGTAATCATACTTATAGTGGCTGCATTGTATATAATATGAACAAACGATGACATACTTGGTATAGCGAATGGATAGTTTACGAAGCTTTATCTTCACCATGCACCTTCACAATCTTCCAAATTTATATTACAATAGCCCTCGAAAGTAGGATATTATTAATCAATAGTATTACAACAATAACAATAACAGTATAGCCAACATAAATACCAAACCTTTGTATTTAATCACAGAACATGTTTTAGCCTAGATGTAGAATAGCTTGTAGTTTAAGTATGTATTCAACAGTTATTCATATGTATTCATTATATTCTTATCTGTACAGTGTGCGGAGGGCTATACTGGGACAAAAGACATAGACGGGTGCCAAAACGAAACCAAAAGTGCGTATCTCACCGGCGGAGACGTCGCCGCGACTGCCGCGACTGATCAGTTGCGGTAGTCGCGGCGACTCGGGAGACCAGAAAATGGTTTGCAATCTCACCAAGGCGAAGTCTCGGAAACGTCTCCGCGACCGAAACCAGTCCCATCAATTTTAACCAATTAATCATATTTATATGTATAGAATAAAATAAGAAGAGGATGTACATATAATATCTATACTAATGAAATGTTGTAGGCTATGTTTTTAGACTTTTTACACCGCTTCAACTAACCTTAAATTAGGGAACGAAAGCTCGTCAGTCACTAATTTAAGGTTAGTTGAAGTTGTAAATTGTTCATACTTGTAGATTGAAATTCCATAAAGAATTGAGAGACTCATTACACCCGAGAAAGATGCATCAACAAGTATGCCAATCTGTTTCTTAGCCACCTATTGATTGTGCACCAAAGAGGCTGAGGTTGAAACAAATTGAACTTAAATGAATTTAATAATATTTTCTTTGCAGTGTATTTCTATACCAAAATCAATTTTTCTGTGCAGGAAACATTTTTTATTTCTAATTTTTAAATAAATGCATTTTTAACACATTGTTCCGTTTGTAGTTCTGCACAATCTGTAGTTTAGGTAAGTGACAAAAATATTCATCTTTGAATATTCCACTGGAAGGGGATACAAAGCTACAACAAATCAATATTTCATTCACACCCAATGATCAGAATTATGTTTGTCAGGCTCGTCACCAATACTGTTTAAGTAAAGTCTCATGTAAACCCACATTATGAGTAACAGCATTAAAAATCAAATGGAAAATTTAGAAAATGTATCAAATATAACTTGTTTTTCTTTCATAGACCCAGTTCCAAACATTTCACTTCTTGATAAATTTGTATAAATGCAATGGTGGATTTTTACTGACGCATGTATACAACTATTCCTTTAAAACGCGTGGGGAATTACATATTCAGACACAAGAACATTTGTATTGATGTCATAGATAAAAACCTAGTTTATGGCCAAACTTCTTGACGAGCTAGGAGATGTTTTCCTCACACGTAAATCTATATGAAAAAGGTGTGTTCTTTTTTTTTGGAAGTTCTGACTAGTAGAACAATGGCACAACTCTGTAGCTAAATTTAGAGTTCCATCTATGAAAATGAAGGTGATCATTCACAACCTTTGATTTCTTTTTGTGAATACTGGTAATAGGATTTATTGTTATTTTGAAGTGATCACTTATGACTGATGAGTGATTAATCATTGATGGTGGGGAGGACGATGGATGATGACATGATGATTGTGACGATGACGTCGATGATGATGTCGATGATCGTGAGGATGATGACGTGATTATCGTTACGATGACGTTGGTGATGATGATATTGACGATCATGTTGGTAATCATGACGATGGCGACGATGATCGTGACGATGATGATGTCGATGATGACGTGATTATCTTTACGATGACGGTGGTGATGATGATGATGATGTTGATGGTGATAATGATGGTGATGTTGATGATGCACGATGATGATGCATGCTGATACTTGATAATGATGAAGATGAAGATGTTGACAATGTTGATCGTGATGGTGACGATGCCAGTAACGATGTTGATGATAATGATGTTGTTGATGATGGTTATGACAATTAACTGTATGGCAAAAATAAAATTAGAGATTATAGTTCCAAGTAACCAATTTAACTGACATACAACAGAGTAATTTGAACCCCGGTTCAAAAAATATATTATATAAATTATATAAAACAAATAATGAGCTTTAAAGGGATAGTTGAGTTCTGGTAAGGAGAGTCCAGTTTTGGTGAAACTGAATTTTAGTAACCAAAACCTGCATCATTACATTACAAACTAATAGTTATAACTAGAAAGGAACACAACATTACAAATGACGTAGTAAAGATCATGTTATCATTCAAAAAGAGCCGTTAAAACGTAAGAGGGCGCTCTCTAAACACTCATTGGTTTCAACCATTTTGAATAAAATATTGTGCATGTGATGTTTTGTTGAAATAGTGATCAGAGAGAGAAATAACCATCAACTATTTAAATACCTATTTTGTAACTTTTTGAAAAGAGGAAGCATTTTTTTGAATTTTTAACGGCTGGTTCAAAATTCTCTAATAAACCTGGGGCCCCAGCTTTATTACAAATTGTTATATTTATGGATAGTTCAGCCGTCTCTGAACCGATTTTGATCAAACAAAGATGATTTTATTATTTAAATATTATGCTCTTTCAAATTTTACATTCAGTTTTTCATTACCTCACCAAAAAATAAGTAGTCTAGCGCCCTCTCTACCAAAACTCAACTATCCCTTTAACAATTGAAATTTACACCAAATGATTATGAATATCTACCCCTCTGATCCTGAAAAATAGGAAGAACAATCTTCTGGAATGGTTTTGTAAGAAAGTTCACTATTACAAAACTAAGTCTAATGTATTTCTTTGAAACAAGATGTTACGTAATAGGGTGGCAAATAACCACAACATATGGTTCATAATTTAGCACATGTACTCTTTCAAATGATACCTCACTTACAACCATATAGCACCTTCTAATGATACATTTTTTTAGGTAACTGAAATACAAATTCCACTCTGTAACTGAATTGCTCAGCAGTATGTAGTACTCTACCTAGAAATTATGAGTATGAGTATTGCTCACATGCGTGAGAAGCCTTTGTAATGCATTGAACGTTACTATTGCAATCCCAGTGAAGACATTATTTGTATTTTCACTTTTTTCTTGTTCAAGTCATGTTCGATGATAACAACATACACAATAATACGTATGTTGGGCAATATAAAGCCGTTTATTCCGGGGGTTACGCCCCCGAAAGTAAAATCAGGTGCGTGTTCGTTCATGGCCAACTGCATGCAGAGCACGCTGCACGTGTACACGTGTACGTGATAATCGCGCAGTACAGCGACGCAGTGCAAGATAGCGTGGTATCCCCCGGTTCGAAATGATCGCAAATCGACCATGTCAATTATCTGCCGAAGTCTCGTATGCATCGCCTAGTATTTTGCTAGTTCCTGACCGGATTAAAAAACAACATTTACAGAAAGTATGATATTCTGCTAGAACAATATCTATGAAAAGTAGTAAGTAATTAATATATTGGATACACGCAGAATGAAAAGTGTTTTTAATGAAAGAAATGACTTTTCAAACCTTTTTTTTTCACAAGTTTTTATTCCTTTTTTACACATTTTAAAACATCAATTTCTACTTGTTGAATACCATATTACAATTCTTATAGTTTAAGCTTACAATTTATGGCAAATTCATGGTCGAAGCACACAGGGAGAAGGAGAACTGAGCCATGTCGTAGCTCATAATATGCAAGCGGCGCAAAAATCTATGCATACGACTTGAATACAAACAAGCGATTCAGTACGACTTGCTTTCGGAAGGAAGTTTGTCGCATCTCTCCACTGCTTTTAACGTGGCCACACCCCATGGTTCACCAACCGTTCACCCACCCCATGAGTTCTGCCTTGCAGTCCTCTTTTTACCATGTGTACGTATATTACAGTGGAGGAGAGGGACTCAATATTGATTGTTACGCTGAATTTCATTTATAAAATCCACTGCCAAAGGTCCATGGCACTCAAAATTTGAAGTAAGAGAGATCGATTACCGGCCACCTTGTGATTATTTAATCATAGTATAATCTTGAGTTTGCAGTGCTTGTGTATAGAAGTACGCGGTGCATACTGAACCACATGGTCTTGGCTACTTACCACTTCAACTCAAAGAAGATATTCCAAATCCTTGTCTTGAGAGTCAAAGTAAATTTCCCTGTCCTATGCAGATTAATATTAATCAGCCGATATCAATATCAAAAAATTAAAATCGCTACACATGAAACAACAAAATTGTCCTTAATGTTTCCTACAGCTGCAGCTGCAGCTAAGTTCCGGGTTGTATGCATAGGATCTTTGATGTAATTCACCAGCTGCGTCGCTTTTAATACGTTGTTCTGCATTGCCGTTGAGTATACATAGCGCTGTATGATATTGTGATTATTATAACACTGAATAAATTATAATATATTTGCGGATAGGCTGGAACCAAAGATTAGAACCAATCACCGTAACCGCTCGCGTGTAATACTACACTTCCGCCATTTTAGCCGAAAGTCCCGAAAAAAGCACTGGTAAGCCAAGACTAGCGCCTGCTGTATCAATTGCTATGCATCAAACTTTTTTGTTGTTGCTATTTTGAACCCCCGTAAGTGATGTTTTCCACATCA
>JBAMJV010009434.1:0-21774 GCA_037951105.1 Echinarachnius parma
TAGATGAGATCAACACATATGAAATAACATTGTTCTCTTTTAGTTGGAACAGTTATTTATTTGCCCAATCAGGCAAGCAAACTAGACAATTCATACCTAGCAGAATTAATTAGTCTTTTTTTTCACATTGTTTTTATGGACAAGTAATTTTCTCTTCAGACATGTAAAACTTGAACATTCCTGATTTTGCTTGCCCAAATGGGCAAGTAGAAAGAAAAGTTAGTGTGGAGGCTTGATTTATTTATGTTATCTGTTCCTTTTCAATTTGTTTCTTTCACAGCTGGAATTGGAATCTAATCTCCCTTCACTAGAGGCCAAGATTGGATCAACTATAGAAGATGAAACCAGAGGCATTATGTTTTCGGGTTGTCCGTCCGTCCTTCCCTACGTACATATGTACGTCCCGTTCTCGTGATCGCGATATCTCCAGAACCGGTTGACAGATTTTAACTTATATGTATGTATCTCGAGGTCATTAGGTTAAAGGTCAAAGATCATAGTTCTCATTATATATGAGAAAATATTTAATTTATTTCTGCCACTCATGTATGCCTATCACCATGGCAACCGACCTAAATCTGAGATGGAAGGACAAATCACTGGAAATCAGAACAATATTGGTCAAGGAACAAGAACAGTAAGCAAGTTATGACTCATTTAAGATGTCCATTTGGGGGTACTCAAATCGGCAACTTTAATAGGTTTGTGGACAACTCCCCATATGTTTTGTACACAAATTTCTCATCGTTCAGTTTTATATTTCTATTTAATTGTAAACAAAGGTTCATTCATATTTTTACAATACATGTAGCATATTTAACAATTGCCCTATGGCACTTAGTCAGGTATAATTATTAGTTAATGTATATGTTTTTCAAGTGGAGTTTAATTTCATTAAAAGAATGAAATAGCATAAATTAATATGATTGTCTGTCTTATCTATATTTTTGCAGATCATGTGTGCATGAAAGCGCATGAATAAGCTGCTCTCCACCTAACTCTAGTGAACGCTAGCGCAGAGCGCTAGCATTCTAGGTCGATATGTGTGTGGGCGTATGTGTGTGGGGTGGGGGGGGGTGGTGTCAGTCCCTTATTTGATCACATAAGTGTTGGAATGAATAAAGGGGATGAAATATGGGGAACATGAGGAAATCTTTTTAAAAATACATTATTACAAAGAGTGTGCCGCCAATCAATCATGTCTCCCCCAATCAGAAAGGGCAGTTACAGGGGATGGGGTGGGGGGGGGGGGGGCACATGCACCTGACGAAAAATTCATACTTCCATGACAAATATGGACAACTGATATCTGCCCCAAAATGTGTAATTTTAATATAAGCATAAATATAAGATTAGGGAAAGGTCATGTAATGTTCATTATCGGGCCAGATTATATAATTTGAGGTATAAATGGTGATTATCAGCCATTGAAACCGGTCGGGCAAAAAACTGCCCCCTCATAAAAATCAAGGCACCCCCCCTTTCCCCCGGTGGCCTCCAATGATACAGCAACTGCTCATAAGTCCAAATACGCTATACAACAGACTGGCTACACCACTACATGTACCGTTAACGATCAATAATTAGAAAAAGAATGAAATAAGTTGAAACATAAAGTGAGCCCCCAACGATAATTAAATACAAAATAATACAAAAGAAAAGTAATATATAGTATGTGGTCTAACCGCGATGCTTTCATAAAAAAACAATTTCTAAAAAACGATATTCGATATTGAATGGGAATGTGCCCCCCCCCCCCCCCCATGGCCCCCGGCCAATCTGATATGATATGCCACTGTCGGTTTAGTATCCTATCCCTATGTTCAACCATCTGGATACTAGCTGGCGTAAATATTCATTTTGAATGCATGAGTGCCAAAAATATAAAACAACTACCCAGAAGCTTTTTATCACCTTGTTCTATTTTGTATTTAATTTTTTTTTTTTTTTCAATAGTAGCTCCTTCCTCTAGTTTAAACTAGTTACTAGTTACTATTTTTATTAAATTTTACATACGATTTAGGCCATCTTTTAGCTTAATTTCCACTAAAGCACTCACACACACAGTCACACACACCACACACACACAAACACTTTAATGCATGGCCAAGTTTCACGCGATAACCCAATCGTAATCCCTAGCGAACGGTATTTTAAACCTATTTGCTGTACCTTTTTAAACCCCAAAATATGTAAATAAGAATGATGTTACAAGACATGTTAAAGGGAGAGATCCACTTTTGCAAGCCAAAATTCAAAAGTTGCGAGGTTATTGTCTTATATGAAAGGAAATGTCATTTAATAGCATGCCTGAAAAAATTCGGGCTTGAAATCTCTTTTTCGTGGAGTTATAGACCTAAAACTGAATAAACTGAGGGACGTCGGTTAATTATATAGGTACATACGTATTTTCGGCCGGTGAGTAAGTTCGTACATAGATTTCACGGAGTGCCAGATCGGTATGCATGACCCCTACGTGACCCGCGCATAAGTACTAATGTGTGAGCGTTTACCAAGCAAAATACCCAAACATCGCTTAAACTGACTACATGTAATTATATATTCTTTCTTTTTGAGATCTTTTTCCGTGACATACGTTAACAAATGTCGGCTTCACAATACCTTTACGAGAATTAGTACTATATTGTTGTAATATTATGCTAAATCAGTTGAACTCCTTTATTGACCGATATATAGTTTAAATGGAGGGACGCATTCGTTTTTCATTCGTAGAATCCAAATTGGAGGGCTGTTCGCTCTGATTTTTTTTTTGCGTGTTACATTGATCCCCATCCGTCAACTGAAAGCTGTTCAGACGTTTTGTAAAAGTGGACCTGTCCCTTTAAGAAAGAAAGAAGACAGAAGTAAAAAATACCAATACATGGAAGAGCAAATACCCAAACATAGGGGGCGACTTGGAATGGAGGCGACCTGTCCAGACAATTAGGGGGCGACTTGGTAAGGAGGCGACTTTGTATAGGAGGTGAGTATGTAACGGGGGCGACCGGACCAGTCACCGTCCAACTGCCCACGCTACGTCATTGTCTTGCGGTGGCACAGCTACGGGTTTCAAGGGAGGGGGGCACATGCTCCCCCGTGCCCCCCTCCCCCAAATAATTTGCAAAAGCAATCAAACATAATCTCATCTGCCTCCAATAAATCGCGATACATGTGCCCCCCTCCCCCCCCCCCCCCCCAATCACTTGCAGGGTACACCGCGCCACTGTTGTCTTGGTTACTCTGGGGCCTGGGGGGACAAAATGTCAGACAAATTCCATTTATTTGTTTGCTATCTATTCTATGCATTTATTATAATTTGTTACAAATTTAGAAAATGACTCAACCATGCACTGCACTAGACAGAGTCTAACACTCCTTGCTAACACATTCGCAGCAACAGGGCATGCACGGCAAGTTATGCACGTCTGTTGTGAACTTGGTTGGCGTTACATTTTTACTGGCCTTACCCAGGCTCAATTTGTTGTTTATTATGGCCACCAGAAACTAAATCCAAAGAATCGTCCATCAAAGATGAAAATGTGGGGTTCAATCTTTGCATAGGGGACTGTAAATTGGTCTAAAAAAAAGAGAATTTCATACAAAAATACTCGGTCAATACGACCCAGCGAACACAGCGTAGCGTAGTCCCAGAACAAGGGCAGGCCGCTGCGGCGGGCGGACTTGTCGATGCGAGGCCGCCCTGGAGCTTAGGGCACCGCGGCGCCACCGAACTAGGCTTGAAACCCTTGAAACCACTCGCGATTAGGAGAGTTTTGAGCTTGAAAATGTACGTTTAAGAGTTCATGTCAACAAAATTTAACAGCTTGAGACTCACAAAACTCCAATTTAAGCGAACAGTTATTAAATATTTTGTTTCAAGGCGAATTGATTGAAAATTAGACACAAATCGACTTAGTCACTTACCAATAACCGCCGAGTGCGGAGGATGTCATACGAACTGGGCTTGAAGTCACTCGCGATTAGGAGAGTTTTGTGCTTGAAAGTGTACGTTTAAGAGTTCATGTCAACAAAAATGTAACAGCTTGAGACTTACAAAACTCCAATTTAAGCGAACAGTTATTAAATATTTTGTTTCAAGGCGAATTGATTGAAAAATAGACACAAATCGACTGTCGAGTGGGTTCGAGTGCGGAGGATATCACGTGACAAAATCTCGGCGACGAGGAAAAAAACCCACCAGAAGTATGACCTTTCAAAAATCAAATTATCTCCACAAATACTTTATTTCCCGTAACAAAATTTACACATGATGCCCGTGAAGACCGTTTCTTCCCATTTTATTACTTTTTATGTAGAAAAAAATATTTAAAATGTCGAAAATTAAACAAAAATAAAAGGGGTCGAGTTGTCCGAAGTCAGACCGGACCCCTACCAACTCGGGTTGGCCGAGTATGTAAGGGTCGTTGGCCGAGTTGGTAAGGGTCGAGTTATCCGTTGGCCGAGTTGTCCGGCACCCGATCGTGACATACTGTATACGTGTAGGCTATACAGTTATAATTACATTTAAAAAAACACTAATTTCTCATGCATTATGCTTTCCTTTTCCTTCTTCTTCTTCTTCCTTCTTTCTTTTTTTTTTAAATTCATTTTCTTTTATTCTCAGGGGGGGATGATTTGTACAGGCATCCCCCCCCTCCTTCAAGAGCGGGGGGGATGCATCCCCCCCCCCCCCATCCCCCCCCGGGATTTACGCCCCTGGTCTACACTCATCGTTACTTTCGACTTGACTCTTCAGCAAATATATTCTTTGATTTTAAAGTTTAAGTTTATCAAGAGCTAAAGTAAAGACTTTTTAAGTCGACTTTGTCATTACTTTTAGTTTTAGTCTTTTAGTTTTATCATGTTTAGTTTATGATTGCATTTTCTTAGCCCATTTACAGAATTATAGTATACAATAATTTCACAGCATCATATATTGTTATCCAAATTAGGAATCAAGAGAACATTATAATTACAAGTTTACAACAAAAGAAACATACCACAACAACATTACCAACAAAAATAATTAATGAATGCATGGGACTAATGTAACTTACTAAAAAACATTACTTGCCTATTTTTGCACATTTTGGGGTTATAAAAGGATACCGTTCGTTCAGGTGTTAGGTGGTCACTAGCAAGATTCACCTCCACTCCTAATTCTTTGACCACTTTCTCCTTCATCTTGAAAATCCTGAATATTGCGGCTCATTATGTTGATGCATGCGACGCATTTGTCATTATAACAAACGTAACGTTGATGGCTCACTTCATATTGGATATTTTAATTGTTTACTACGGTTGTCTCTCGACTTCGCTTCGCTGATCTGACTGAAGTCTTTTTGAATTAGTAAAGTCCAAAGTTCATATTATTGTCTACTTTGATTATTTCTTCACAATGTAAAATCAAACGAGTGATCGGATGCTGTTCAAGGCAACTAGAGTTTTACGGTTAGTTGTAGGGTTGTTTCCGAGTAGGAAGATGGTTTTGAAGGTTGCGCTCTTCGGCTGCTTGGCAGCGGGACTCCGTGGCTACGCCGCCCTGGACTGGTGGGCGGTAGCGCTGGTGCTCTTCGCTGTCTACCTAGTGACTGGGGGATGGAGATTTGCGTGGATTTGCATTGCGACCCTTCCAAGAGATTTGAAGTGAGTGATGATAATCTAATATCAAACACAAGACTCATCAACTAAAATTGAAAATTGAACCAGCAGCTGCACAAACTCAAAATAAAATAGACATGATAGAATTACTGTCATTATTTACATTTACAAATTACAGTTGCTGTAGACATACACATCTACAATGTATTGTAAATGGTCCTGATAGGACCATTTACTGCTCACAGTGGTAAAAATCTACGGGACACAATTTGAACTACAAACAGAGAGAAAAGAACAGCATATCTAAAGTAAAAAATTGCATACCTAGATTGAAGCTGATTTTATGATTTATTGTACAAAATTTCATTTTCAAAATGATAAGTCATACTTACAAAAATCGTCATATAAGTTCCATTTCTTTCTCTTCCTGCTCGATGTCCCATCGTAAACAAAGAAAGCCCGCCCGCAACATGCGGAGGCCGCTTATTATTGTCCAAAACAAGCCAACTCGCGATCTGCAAGCATGCCCGCCGTATCCGATTTCGGATACACCGTATCAGAATTCGGATACGCCGTGTCAGAATTCGGATACGGTAACACGTGTGGTGTGGGAAGCTTGCGGGAAATACATGACGGTCATCCAGATAGCAGCAACACTTTCGAGAGGGATCACGACTGAGATTTTCTCAGTCTTTTTATTTTCCAAAACTGCAGATTTTCCATTTTTTTCGACATTTGAAGAATAATTTGGACCATTTTGGTAAGTTCATATAACACTTGTATCATTTTTAGGGCCAGTCATGATTGATTTTGTTGAATTTAAGATAAGAATTTTGTGTGAAATTTTGACAAACTTTTGTTGTACTGTCCCACATTGTTCCCGTATAGCGCAGCATTACAATGTAGTGTTGTGTGTAGACATACACTAAATATATCTCTTTAAGTTTAATTGTTTAAACATGTTAAAAATATAAGTTTTCCAGATACATGTAATGATGTAGTCATACTCATAACTCTAGAGAACGCCAGCGCGAACGTTCTAGGTCCAGCTAATACTGCCCCCGAATTATACATTTTATGTGCATGATAATTTTGCTTAAAATGATGCATACAGTAAGTATGATATTGATACGGTACTTACCACCGATGAGCGCATAAATAAAATATGTGATACAACTTTGGGGTGGATAAAAATGTTGATTTTTCGCTCCATTCCGCATCAAAATGAGTGATTTATGCATCTCCTCGACTTCTCTCCGTGTTGTATCGCGCTTCGGTCTCCGTTCAAGTACGTCGCGCGCGTTTAGTGGTCGTACGGTCATCGATCGTTCAGAAGTCACGATACAACACGGAGGGAAGTCGAGGAAGTGCATAAATCACTCATTTTTTATGCGGAATGGAGCGAAAAATCATAATTTTTATCCACCCCAAAGTTGTATCACATATTTGTGCTCTCATTGCACATAGCCAGCGAGCGGTACCTTTCGCGAACAATAATGTATGCATGACATCATTGATCGCGTGCGCACGCATCTCATTACGAGACTTGGCTGGCTTCTGGGTCGATTATGCATGCCATGAAAATGTGGTATCGGAGCGGTATCGGTCTGGACATAGCACAGGGTTTACCCTTTTCGCTGCATTCTCTTCCCACAATTCATTTCGATGCTTACGTCATTGGCTTTCTGAACGCCCATTCTACACGTTGATACCAAATTCGATACGCGACTCTTTGGACAAAATCTTGTGAAAGAAGGTCTTTTTCACCTGCTGTTTTTCGCCAAAATTGATTTTGAGCTATTCGGGATGCCGTTTATAAGGTAAGTTTTCGATATTTCGAAAATTTTGTATGTGAATGATGATAATTTATCTGAATTCTACATACTTTTATCGATCGTTCCATACCTTTTTTCTTGTGTGCGAGTGTTGATAAAGTTGTTGACATGGACATTATGCATGGTTTTGCAGTCCCGATATACAGTAGCTATCGTCGCACTTTTTTGTGCATGCACAGTGGAGCGCTCTGGCACGTGTGCATGGGGTTGGCCTCATAAATATTCATATGATTTTCATGCGCAAGCGCACTTCGGCTGTACTGGCGCTCGGCGAAGTCATATAATGGGAATACACGATGAATGGGACAGCGGGCTATGTGCATTGGTGGTAAGTACTGTATCATATTTATAATTTTAAACAATTATCGTGCACATAAAATGTATAATTCGGGGGCAGTACATGGACTAGACTAGTTAGTTCAGTCTTTCGAAGAACATTTGAATGAGACGTGTAACCTTTAACATTAGGACATTTTTGTTATCAATTAATATTCTAAGCATATAGACGGAAAACATAATAGAATAAATAAATAACATTATGTGATATGGTTTCATTGTAATTTTATCTTCCTAATCCATGTATCCAATTTGATTCTAATGGGCAAAATGTCGGAAATGAAGGCACTTTCTTTGTCACCTGCTTTGTGATAGTCCAAAGATTTTGTAGCACTCGATTGCTAATTGCTGATCTACACTGTATTACTTGCACATGCGAGAGTGTAAATGAGTGCTAGCACTAGCAGGTACATACACAGTGTACATGCACTCTTGCATGGAAGTATAATCAGCAATTGCGCGCTACAAAGTCTTGTTGTTCTTTTAATAACGGGAAAGCTACAGGACAATGGGACATACCAAACATTGCTACTCTGGACAGCTCTTATGCTATAATTGCTATGCTTGTTATGTTTGTACTGGCCAGTTATGATTTGAATGTGATTCATAACTTCATTTGACAAAATTTAAAAAGTGATTATTGTACACACATCACACTTGAAGATATATTGTGCTTGGAATTACATGTATGTTCAATTGGTTAAATGGAAAATTAATTTTCTTAAGACTCCCAATATACCTTGAAAAAGTTTTATATCTTTTATTTTTTTAGAAGTCGTAAAAGTTCTCTGTATTGAAATCCTAACCGTGAAATATATAAGGAGGAAATAAACCACAATTTGACAAGAAACAGAAATCACAAGAACACAGAAGTTAAACTTCTATAAAAAAGACAAATACACTACATATGTTGGAACAAGGTCAATGATCTTGTTTCATAGATTGAACGTTGGACAGTGAAGATAAAAGTGAGAACAATTTTTATAGGAAGTTAGAGATGATTTGATTAAGGCTGTGCACTTATCATATTGTGGAAGTAGGAATATAAGTGTACGAGTAAGCATTTTAGACGATTTCTTAATTTTTACTTGCCTGACACAAATTTGTACTTGCCCGGACAAGCCGGCAAGTGCTACATTAATGTCGAGCCCTGTGTTAAACATTGTATTCACCGAGTATACTGACACTAAGTACTACATTATACTGTTATCTAAGGATATCATTTGTATATCTGTCCTTTTTTGTTTACCTAGGATATCATTTGTAAATCTGTCCTTTTTTTGTTTACCTTGGTAGTCCTAAAATATATTTTTAGCAGTATTATCTTAATGTAATTTTTCCTGACCTAAATAGTAAACCTATCTATTGTAACCTATTTATCTATGACATAATCATATGATTATGTTTGATTATGCCATACATGTACATGAGTTTGCAGCTAATGGTATTCTTAAACAAAAAATGATGTCATTAGGACCACTTAACATGACTAGCATAGTATCAGTTATTACTCAAGTTGCTTGGAGAACACTTAGGAACACTTAGAAACAAATTAACTCAAGTACAAGGGGTGAATAACACAGTATATTCCCTCTGTAAGAATCATTAAGGGGGACCACCAGGCAAAGAATAACAAATAACTAGATATGTTTTGGTACCTTTGTGTGATATCAAATCGATGCTCAACGCTTTGCAAAGGGTTGTGTAATTCATAATCAATACAATTAATTACCCTCACTTACGGAACCATCATTATTTGATGGTTCCGTATGCCCCAACGTCTGAGAGTGTGCCTATTATATTCATGCGTATGTTTGGAGACAATAGAATCCCAGACCATTTGTTCGCCCTGTACAAAGGTAGTCTTTGTGCAGACCCATGAACGCATGCTTTAGAATAGTGACGCGTTTTCCAATTATATAATTTTTTCTGGAAACATATTTTTGTGAACTTGTTGGTGGGATGGACTACTAAAGATGTTACCTTTCATTTATAAGAATATTATTTTTGGGTGGTGGTACCCTTTAACCCCTTCACTACAGGGAACTGGGATCCAAGGTTCCTGTGAGTCCCCTTCACAGAATACACATGTACATGTATGTAGGCAGGAACCTTTTATCTCAGGTCCCCACCATGTTGGTTCCTTAACCCCTTGCTTACGAGCTATTGCAAAATTTTGCATTTCCCATGTAGATCTTTAGAGAACTTTAGAAGATGGTACATCGGGTTCCTGGGGTGGATGGGCTGAGTCTGTTAATCACTTAATCTTGAAGACTTTGTTTTTATAATGCTGCCTTTTTAAAATTGATGTGCTTGAAACCTGTTGTAATAGTTACACTGTCAGATTATTAACTCTTTTCTTTCATGTGGACTTGTTTGTCCTTGTAACCTGATCAAACTGTACCTCAATTGACAGAAGATTAAGGAATGACTTCTGTAAAATTTTGTTCTTTCATGTGGATTTTAAATTTTATTTCACAGGGGTTTGTCTGTCGTTAAAAGGATCATTGCTCCCCAGGGAGTGGAAAATGTGCACTTTGTGTGCTTGATCGATTGCAGTATGTATCCGATGACCGGGGTAATGATAGCGATGCGCCACAGGAGTTGAAAGATGGAACATGTGCTTTATAAGTAGCCACCATTATTATTTATAATTATTTAACTGTACAGGACCTTATAAATAAGGAATACAAAAAAATCATTAACTTGTTCTTTCATGTGGATGTGTTTTCTTTTATAGGGGCCTGTCTGTTCTGATAAGGATCAAACTGTACCTTGGGAGAAGAATAAGGAATAACTACCTCATAGAAGATGTCTTCAGAGAGACCATGAAATGCCATCCAGACAAGGTATGTACATTTTACTTTTATGCCATGAAATAAAAATGTTTCATAACTAATACAAGAACTTAGTGAAATCCAGCGCCCATCTTCCCCTTAATAAATACAGACCGCATGTGCACTAATTCTATTTGCTAGTGGTTCGGAAATTATCGGTGGCTCCAATATTTCATTTGATTTACAAACTGTTAACTATTTATCAACTTCATAGGGCTACTAAAATGTTATTTTTATGAACGTTACTGGCCAATCATCAATTTTTTGCTAGCCCTTACCCAGTGACGAGCCTTACATTATGAATTTATTTAAAACAAAAATTATTTTTCCAACAGACGGCATTCATCATGGACAACCAGGAGATGACGTTTCGCGACGTTGAAAACTACAGCAACGCCGTCGGAAACATCTTCTTTGAGAGGGGCTACCAGAAGGGTGATGCGGTCGCCATGGTGATAGACAACAGACCAGAGTACATGCCCCTCTGGTTGGGTCTGTCAAAGGCAGGAGCAGTCGGTGCGCTGATCAACTATAACCTTCGCAAGGACGGGTTAGCGCACTGCATCAACGTCGCCAACTGCAAGGCGGTGATATTCGCTACAGAGCTTTCAGATGGTGAGTCAGGTTTTCTCCTTCTCTATTTTGAAACATTTATTATCCGTCATTTGTCCCCATTATTGAAGAAGAAAAAAACATGATATTTAACATGCTGATTTTTGCTACCGAACCTCTCAAATTTGGGTGTGATTGTATCTTAAAAGAAAACACCTTAAGCAGACCGCATGAGCACAAACACGTTTAATTTATGTACCACTTGATTTTACAACGTAGGTATTATGTCAACATTTTGCCGAGTATAAGAAAAATGAAGAGACAACATAATACATTTATAGGACTTTCCTGATTTTGCCAGAGAATTGCCGGATCATAGAAAATTTGAAATATATTGTATACAAAGAATTATGAATTGTCTCCCAAATTTCATGGGATAGAACACATGTATGCTAGATTTGGAGATTGTCTGGTTTATTGAGCCAAGTAGAATTCTGTACTACAAAACTTTGATCGTGGTTATCAGTGGTATTGTTTGATCTCAGGGTCCATTGAAGATAAGACTCTGTTTCTTTGGTGTACATAGTTTCCTTTTTTTGTTTTCTTTTCATTGTACACATTACATGTACTTCCTGTGTCTTACCATGTGATGCAGATTGTTTTCAGGCATTAATTACAAAATGAAAGTCAGCTATTTAATTGAGAATTTAAGACAATACTACCATCCTCAGTAGGATTACAACTTAGATAAAAACAATACATTCAGCAAGTAATTCAGTAGTAGCCTACAGTAAAGAATCACAATATGCTTTGTTAATTGTGATTGGGGACGAAAAGATAAAGTCAGCAGAAATTAGATCTTTGCTGGAATACAAGAACTTACAAATAACATGGTATGAATTGCACCATTACGTTGCATTTATTTCATTAAATGGAGTATACCCTTAGCTTCATGTGTGTATAAATACTGTGTGGTTGTTAAATGTGACGGGCTATAGCAAAACCCGGCACGTGTCTGTAAAAATAAAAATGTAGATTTTCATACCATTACAAAGGCCTCATCACAAGCTTTCATTTGATGCTTTGTTCTAACTAATTGGTCAATAATTGGCGAAGATATGATTGTTTCAATTTTACAATCATAGGTCTTTTACACACATTGTGTGAACTTAAAATGGCCATTTCTTAATAACATGAATTACCGACAAGTGCCAGGTTTTGCTGTAGCCGGTCACAAATAGTCATAATAGAGCAGATACAAAAGTTAAATAAAACAGTAATTCATGTTTTTAAGCAGTGATTTAGCGTCTTTAACCCGTTCCCAAATATGCTAAATATTCCAAAAGGACCGTTTCTAAAAATAATCTGGCTAGGGCCTTGATCTTGGAGAATGTATACTGATAAATCCCAAATCCAAGCAATCTTGAATGGGTTATCATACAGAAAAATAATAATAATAATAATAATAATATGAATATTTATATAGCGCAGCTACTATAAATATATACTCTGCTGCGCTTAAATAATTATTTAATTATTATTACCCATGGTCATCAGGTACATTGCAAACCCACACAATGATATTGCATACTTTCTCACCTCCCCGGGGAGCATACTAGCCGAGCTGCCACTGATGATGGCGTTAAGGCTAATAAACACCCGACCATGGTACCCATTAATACACCTGGGTAGGGAGCAGCAATTGTACATTAATTGTCTTGCTGAAGGACAAACGCAGCGGGCCTACACAGGGTTCGAACTCGGAATCTCATGATCGGAAAGCGTGCGCTCTATCAATCTTGCCACATCACGTCCACCTGGTTCATGTACTACAATTCAATTTAAGATCATTGTCAATAGTTATCAGACTAAGATTATACATGTATGCTATTTTTAGAGCAGGATTTGAAATGTTTTTAACTTATTCAGTGCTGGTCCTGAAAAATACACAATGTACTACTTAGGTTATAGAGATTGCATGTTGTGTTACTTGTGTACTATAATCCACTAGTCTTGCATGGGTTACTGGCCACAGTCCTATCTGGACCAAACGTTTACTTTGTAGTTGATCATCAACTTGGAATATCCTCTCATCAATTGGCAATGGTTTCATTCAGCAAACCATTTGTTCTCTCTCTCTTTGCTATCAATTTTCTCCCCCCCCCCCCCCCCCCCCCCCAGTGGATCTTCACTTGTTTGAATAGTGGTAATGATGGAAGCTTCATTGATAACCACTTCTAAGATGTAATGTTTGCCTATCAGATTGTGATCTACAAACACCATCAAGGGAGGCATTTTGGGGGGTTTATATTACCAGGGTCTTGATCAAGTTTACTATGAGCTTGTCAAAATGCAAAGCAGGTGGTCATTAAAGCCAAATAACAGTATTGGGAAACGCCCCACACACAAACAAATAAAATATACCCTTTTAACATTAACCATTTGGAAGAATGTGTCATAACAATATCTGTTAGGACAATAACTGCGTTGGAATTTACTATTTGAGCAATCAAATGTTCATGTAAAGATACTTTCGGTAACTTTCCCAATACTGTTATTTGGCTTTAAACCTATTCTAAGTGAATAAAGTCAGTCTTGCCCCCTTGACTAGGACAAGTTATGCAATATTTGTTTAATATGGATGTCACATTTATGAGAATCTCATACAAAGCAAATTTTGTTAACATGTACATTTTGAAGACTTAGGGTGAAATAATATGTTGGGATATACTACATACATGTGCATGTTCTGTGTGTTACTGTGATCTTAACACAAATCTCATAAAAATGCACAACTATTGCTATGCTATCAGTTTTGTCTCATTTAAACTCGTAGACTTAAGGGCGCAAGTGGACTTTTAAGCATATTTAAACAAAAATGTAATTCTTGTATTTAATAAGAAGAAGAATATTTAGAGAGCATCAAGAAATATTCCAGAGATTGCAGGTTTAATGACAGTTTTATGTCTTCAGAGAAGTAAGCAAATTCTCAACGATTTAGAAATAAAAACTCTTCTGTTTTTGAGAAACTAACTTGAGAACCTTTTATTGTATTTTTTGCAGCAATCAAAGAAATTCTTCCCTCCTTGAAAAATGTGGAGCTGTTTGCAACAGGACCAATACCAGCGTCGGGGAACTTGGGTTTCAGTTGCTTAAACTTTGATGACCTGGTCAGGTCGACCTCCAAGCTTCCACCCCCTCTAATGCCAGGCCGGTCATTTAAAGGTGAGTTAATACGAGATGTATGTATGTATGTCACATTTCATTAATATGAACGC
This sequence comes from Echinarachnius parma, assembly GCA_037951105.1. Classification (NCBI taxonomy): domain Eukaryota; kingdom Metazoa; phylum Echinodermata; class Echinoidea; order Clypeasteroida; family Echinarachniidae; genus Echinarachnius; species Echinarachnius parma. The sequence goes on from JBAMJV010009434.1 coordinate 14,440, forward strand.
ATCCATCAACACTATCATAAACATTTTTTTTTTTTCAATACTCAATATTGTTTTTAAGTTACAATGCTCACAGACAGGCTCCACGAAACAACTGCCTAGTTATTCTGCCTTTGAAAACATGTTATCCATTGCGTAGTCAATATAAATATGTTGAAATTTAATCTGTTGTCTCAAGATCTCATTGTCTACACATTGGGAGGTAACAGATTAAATTTCAACTAATTATTCTCCTATCAATTGCGTAATTGATAAAACCTGTTGAAATTTGATCTGTTGTATCACGATCTCATTGCCTGCGCATTGTGAGACAAAGGATTACATTTCAACAAATTATTATTCTATTGTTCACAGGCACTGAGGCATAGCTTGTAGGACAAGCTGTATTCTACTCAAATATATTACTGTATTTGCCGGTGTACTAACTGCGCTTTATTCCCGAAGGAAGAGCCCATGAAAAGGGGGATGCATCCTATACACAGATATAATGGAAAATATTTCAGAAAAATTCCCATCTAGGACAATATACACTATGTATGGGACTGTATCAAACGCTAGAAGACAAACAAAGATAATTTAAACAAAATAATCAAAACGGAGATGAAAAAATATACCTTAACATGTTATTCCTTCTTACAATTCAGGTTTTGTTGAATCTACCCTTGAAAACGGTAAATTCTGAGCTATTTTGGGGGATAACAAATATTGATCATAACTTGTAAGTAGAGAGAAAATATGTGGGCGGCGACAGCTTGGACCTTGACTGAAATTAGCGATCATCCACTCCTAAGTGATCGCTAATTTCATTCAAGCTAGCTATGGCCGCGCCCTTTTCTCCCTACTGTTTCTTTTTTTCTTGCTCCAAAATAATGATAATACAATTTCTATATAGTGCATAATAATATAATTGCATATTCTCTAGGCGCTTGGCAAATTATTTACTTATCACAAATGAATATTCATATTACTTTTTTCCCCTTCCCATCTGATAGATTGTGCATTTTACGTGTATACCTCAGGAACAACAGGGTTGCCCAAGGCAGCTGTTATCACTCATTCAAGGTGAGTTGACATTTACTCTTCATGGGCAAAAGTATTGGTTGTTTATTTGGCATAAATGTAAGTGATATAATCTACTCTCTGCAGCTTTGTGTAGAATTTTGACACATCCTCATGAATTTAATCATGAATGGGCAAGAACATCGTGTTTGATAGTTGGCTTTTCTATGTGAAATCATCATAACTTAAAGGGATAGTTGAGTTTTGGTAGACTACTTATTTTTTTGTGAGGTAATGAAAAACTGAGTTTAAAATTTGAAAGAGCATAATATTTAATTAATAAAATCATCTTTGTGTGATCAAAATCGGTTCAGAGATGGCTGAAATATCCATAAATATAACAGTTTGTAATAAAGCTGGGGCCCCAGGTTTATTAGAGAATTTTGAACCAGCCGTTGAAATTCGTTTTAAAATGCTTCCTCTTTTCAAAAATTTTCAAAAGAGGTTTTTAGATAGTTGTTGATTATCTCTCTATCTAATCACTATTTAAACAAAACATCACATGCACAATATGTTATTTAAAATGGTTTAAACAAATGCATTTTTTGAAAGCGCCCTCTTTAGTTTAAACAGCTCTTTTTAATGATAACAGGCTTTTTACTTAGTCGTTTGTAATTGTTGTATTCCTTTTGAGCATGATGGAGTTATAATTATTAGTTTGTAATGTAATGGTGCATGTTTTGGTTACTAAAATTCAGTTTGACTAAAACTGTACTCTCTCTACCAGAACTCAACTATCCCTTTAATATAATAATTATGATCCTCTTTTGTTTAGGTTCCTCTTCATGGGCAAGAGTTTAGGTTGTTCGTTTGGCCTGAACTCCAGGGACATAATCTACTCGGCTCTTCCGCTCTATCACTCCGCCTCGGGGTGCCTCGGGACGGGACAGGTCATCATTCACGGGTCCACGATGGCGCTGCGGAAGAAATTCTCCGCGTCCAAGTTCTGGCAGGACTGCATCAAGTACAATGCAACGGTATGTCACCAAGTTTAAAATGATAAGAATGCATATTATATAATTAAAACAATGATTTGTTTTTGTTTAACAAGGGTCACCACTCACCACTTCAAGGCTATTACTTTGTTCACCAAGAGCACTCTAACATCGTTATGCCAATGATTCCAACAAATCTTCTGGAGTTTTTAGCTCTATCTTGTTGAATATTTCATGAAAGTCGTCAATTGTTTCACAATGGCCATAATGCAGATTTGATACTTTTTCATCAGTTTTTGCACTATAATTAGACATTTTTCAAATTGAGTGGAATTTGTGTGTTATATTACCAACAAGCTCTATGGTTACATAATCATACATCTTGATATGAATATCAAAGTGATATGGACCTATTTCAAGGAAGGTATTGGTGTGATCTGTTTCAGCAGGAATCATAAATTATAAACGCGAGTCCTAGTCAAGCCACGTGCATCTATCAGTTGAATGGCTGAAATACTCCCTAGGGAGTGGAAAATGTGCACCTTGTGTGCACAAATGATTGCAGTGTGTATCCGTTCATTAGGTAATTGTAATAATGGAAAGCACTGATATGTGAATAGCATTATATCAAATAACCGTTAGTATTATTATGTCATCAAATGAAATGATGATACCTTGAAGGTCTTGGAATAAATAGTGTTCAAGTGTTCATGTAGCATGATATGATATTAATATATTTTTTTTTTCCCGGGTAGTATTTCCAGTATATTGGTGAGGTGTGCCGCTACCTGTACGCACAGCCTTACAGGCCGGAAGAAACACAGCACAGGATATTGGGCTGCTTTGGTAACAGACCAAGCATGGAGGCTTAGCGGTTAGAGTGTCTGCCTCATGCATGGGAGATCCCGGTTCGAACTCAGACAGGGTCATACCAAAGACTTTTAAAATGGTACCTTCTGCCTTCTAGCCAGGCGCTGAGAATTTATAGAATGGAGAAGGGAAAGTTGATCACACAAGTTACCAGAGGACTGGCTCCCTTCTGTAGCTTTTGCTACATTTAGTAGATATGTGGCCTAGGGCTAATGAATCGGAGATGGGCACCGCATTATGTGCCAAAATTGGCACAGGAAGTAACTTAAATTCAAACATGTAGAGAAACTGACCAGAAATATATAATGTGATTGAAAAGGAGCAAAGAAAATGGGATTCCAACGGGATTCGAACCAGAGACCTCCAGATTGCTAGACCGGTGCTCTTACCGACTGAGCTATAGAAAACCCTTGTAATGCGTTCGTCCCTGAAACCCCTTAATTTTCAAAAAGTAACTTTGGTAACAGACTCCCTCCTCCAAACTTGGCCTGGGGTCTACATGTATGGATTATGTTTGTTATACCAATAACCTCAAATAGTCTTCAATTAGTAATAAACATGTGTCCTGCGTATTCTAACCTTTTCTGTACCCGTTTCTTGTGCTTGTTTTGCCCCGCAGTATTTCCAGTACATTGGTGAAGTGTGCCGATACTTGTATGCCCAGCCCTACAGGCCAGAGGAAACGCAGCACAAGATACGGGGCTGCTTCGGGAATGGACTCCGACCACAGATATGGAATGAGTTCAAGGACAGATTCAGGATTAAGCGGGTAAATATAGAATTTGAGAGTTTAATAGGACTAACCGAGAAAGAATACCAACAGTCCTTCTCAGGACTCTCCAATCCTCCCGTCTCACATGGTGCAACCGCAGGCCAACTGTATATCTAGTTATCTAAATCACCATGAAAGCCGATAATTATGGGTTAAGATGGACAAGATTTCCTTTTAAGTCACTAAATCTGTTGTCTCTCAATTCTCACTCCTTACAGATCAGTAAGTTCTATGGTGCGACTGAAGGGAACGGTAACGTGGTGAACCTGTACGGATAACACTCCAGGGGCCATGGGCTTTACTTCTGTTGTCGTACCATTTGTCTATCAAGCAAGTCAATTTGCTACCTTTGATTATTTTGTTAGAATAAAGTAAAACAAAAGTATTTTATTTTCCCGTCAAATATTATCCCCTCTAGATTGGTGAGTTCTATGGTGCGACAGAGGGGAATGGGAATGTGGTGAACCTTGATAACACCCAGGGGCCGTTGGCATCACATCATTCATCGTACCCTGGGCCTATCGCATCTTTCTTACTAAGATTGACAAGATTTCCTTTGAAGTCACTAAATCAATAAATATGTTGTCTATTAATTCTCTCTCCTTACAGATTGGTGAGTTCTATGGTGGGACAGAGGGGAACGGTAACATGGTGAACCTGGATAACACCCCGGGGCCGTTGGCATCGCATCAGTCATCGTACCCTGGGCCTATCACATCTTTCTTACTAAGATGGACAAGATTTCCTTAGTCACTAAATCACTAAATATGTTGTCTATTAGTTCTCTCTCCTTACAGATCGGTGAGTTCTATGGTGCGACAGAGGGGAACGGTAACGTGGTGAACCTGGATAACACTCCAGGGGCCATGGGCTTTACTTCTGTCGTTGTACCATTTGTCTATCTTGCAAGTCAATTGGCTACCTTTGATTATTTTGTTAAAATAAAGTAAAACAAAAGTATTTTCTTTTCCCGTCAAATATTATCCCCTCTAGATTGGTGAGTTCTATGGTGCGACAGAGGGGAACGGTAACGTGGTGAACCTGGATAACCATCCAGGTGCGGTGGGCTTCAACTCTGTCATCATACCATGGGCGTATCCGGTCTTCCTCATCAAGATCAATGAGGAGACCGGCGACATCGTCAGGGACTCCAACGGCCTCTGCATCAAGACCAAGCCTGGTAAGTTATCAAAACTGAGAAATGTTAGACAAGCCTCCACACTAACCTTTTTCTGTACTGGCCCATTCGGGCAAGTAAAATCATACATTTTGAAATTTTGTAAAATCATACATTTTGTAAAATCATACATTTTGAAATTTTGAAATTTTACTTGCCCAAATATAAAATTTACTGCCATCTTAGTTCTAGATGAGATTTAACACATATGAAATTAAATTGTTCTCGTGTAGTTGAACAATTATTTAGTTGCCCGATCAGGCAAGCAAACAGGACAGTTTATAAAATTGTACTTGCCCAACACCAATTTTTACTTGCCCCGGGCAAGCAGGCAAGTGCTTGTGTCGAGCCCTGTGTTAGGTAACGGGTAAGAGCAGCCATCAAGATCTTCTAGCTTAGTGGGAAGATCACGGGTCTTGCAATCCGGTTCCATTAGAAGCCCATTTTGCTTTCCTCTTTTTTATTTATTTATACAATATTACTTATCAGTTTGTTTATGCAACGCTCGAAATTAACATTTTTTGCTGGTGGCCCGGTCGGGCCAGTAAAATTAGTGTTTTTCTAATTTTGCTGGCCCGAAACTAAAATCTGCTGGCCCGAAAAAAAATGAAGAAAAACGTAAGTAAAATGAAGTATGGATCTGATACCGAGTGATAGCTTTTTGTAGACTTTAATCCAAGTCATTAATATGTGAATCATTGATATCATCCTAAAAATCACAGCCCTGATAAAATTATATATGAAAGAAATGGACTTATCTTGGGGAAACCAAATGATGGAATTTAGGAAGTTTCAATGTACGATTTTGAAGTTTGATAGTACTTACAATGTACTAACACAAATATACATGTGTGGGACTGGGCTATAACCATTTTCTTTTAAACAAATTCGGAAAACTTTATTGCATTTCTAGAGTAATATCATATTTAGAAACAAACAAATTCATACCTTCTTATGATTATTCCTTCATAATTCATGTCAAACTTTATAAATCATCTGGAAGAGGAATTAAAACCCTATTCTTGCCGATACAAATCATGCCATACGAGTTTCATTGCAAGCACAGTGAATGAGTAGTATGCTTGTGTATAATATTGAGTGGGCAGCTGGTGCACTTCATGCCTAGGCCTATGCACACACGTGGTTGGCAAAACAGCAGAAGTAGTTGTAGTTTACCGATCACACACCCTCTGAAAGTAGTTTATTGATTTCATTTATTATGCAAGTTGAAGGGAGGATGTTCATATGAGGCAACAGCAAAAAAACTGAGGGGGGAGGGGGGGGGGGGGGGGTGGGTGGCGGGGAGAACAATGCCTTGTTTATGTTTATGAACATGAAAAGTGCGCTTTGCGACATTTGCCTCAAGAGAACTCGAGGCAAATGTCGGAAAGCGTTCTTATTTGAACATTTTTTACTTCTTTTTGCTTCCTTTTTAAATCACAATTCAAGTGTTTTCTGTATGGTATTAAATTTGCAAACATAGACCATTATTTTCTGCACCATGGTTTCAACATTTGGTGGCCCGATCGGGCCAGCAAACATGGGTAAAATGATTTTTTTTACTGGCCCGACAACAATTTTTGGTGGCCCCGGGCCATCGGGCCTGTGCTAATTTCGAGCGTTGGTTTATGTTTCAAATTATTAAAATGTTATAATGTACTTGTAAGGTTTTTCAATTGATTGTAATTGTGTGTTTTAGTATATTATATGCGTATATAAATATAATGAATTGATACATATCGTTTTATACTTCCGCTTATAGGTGAATCAGTTCATCTGATAGGGAAGATCATAGAGGGGGACCCAGATTGCAATACTAACTGCGATGATACTCAAATACTATGAAAATGTGTTCACCAAAAAAATGTTGAAATGCATTAGAAATTACGACACAATGAGCAACAAATTCCATCTCATCTCAAGATAACTTGGTCTTCATTTGTATATGATTTCCTGAACAGTTTTGCTCAAATATTTTGATGTGTCTTTGTGAACAGGAGAACCAGGACAGCTAGTAGGGAAGATCGTGAAGGGGGATCCAGTGCGTGAATTCCACGGCTACGCCGATCGCCAGGCCAACGCTAAGAAGGTCGTCTACGATGTCCTCAAAAAGGGCGACTCTGCATTCCTATCAGGTACGCTATTATAGTATTTGTTCATTTTTATGTCCCCAATAACCGGTAAAAATTACCAAGTACCCTAACGAATTTGTAAAGTGTATTTTACATGTCCCATGCTCAAATGACCATCTATTATCCCTGTGCATTTAATACCTACTGTTAAAGAAAACACAATAATATTGTGCATTATCTTAACCTCTATTGGAGCATACTAGCCAGTGTTATTATTAAGAGGAATTGAGTGGGTTGTGTACAAAGTCTATGGGGATTTCATAAGCTCGTAGGGTATGGGTTAAAATGCCATGTTAGGTTCCTAATCCATTAATCAACTCATTTACAACTCTCTCAAATATCCTGTGCACCATCTCATCTCCCTTTAGAGTATAATAGCCAGTGCTGCTATGC